>JNEY01000299.1:61872-76743 GCA_020875895.1 Aphelenchus avenae
GGGGGGGGCATGCCCCCCCCCGAAGGCCGCCGCGAAAATTTTACCTAAGAGGGGACTAAGGGCAAATTCGGTGCTCAGTTTCTTGCCCCACCCTAAAATTTGGGTGCCCCCCTAAACCTGGGTGCTCGGTACGCCACTGCACGCTGACTGCTCGGAGCGCAGGATGAAACACCCGTCGAAGACCAACCGTTTACTCAAAGAAATTCAGCGCAGCGGCGGCGCTCGCCCCGGACAGGACACGAGCATGATCGAGTTCCCGTGGATTGTACAGCTCCTCTACGCCGGCAGCAATCGCCAGTGCGCCGGCTCGCTAATCAGCGACCGCCACGTGCTGACGGCGAGGCGTTGCGTGGACAAAGCGGGTCCGAATGGACGCAGTGACGCTCTTCTAGACGCTAAGGACCTCAACGTGCTCTACGGAACCCGACAGTAATGTTTTGCAGAAGGGTTTATTGTATAAACACAATATTATCAGGAAATACGGCGGGGAGATGAAGGTCAAGGCGGTTCGAACCTACGACGCAAAGCTCGAGAAAGGTGCCGCGGCCGATTTGGCAGTCCTCGAGGTACTCGCAGTAAAGGCATCCAGTCATGCTCGCTCCTTTTAGCTGGAGAAAGCAGTCGAGTTCTCGGACGTCGCTCGCCCCATCTGCTTGGCTGACGAGTTCGACGAGAAGACCCAGAACACAGTCTTTGACCTGCACTTCGGGAACAAAAAGCGAACTGAAGACGAAGAGTTGACGCGTCATTTGTACTTCGATGTGCTCTACGCCTCGGACAGGAAGAACTGCGAGTAAGAGTTCCACTTCAATTGGTCGATGCCACCTGTCGTTGTTCAGAGAATCGCTTGGACGCAACTTCCACAAGGATGAGTTCTGCGTGAGCAAGAGAAACCAAGTCTTCTCAGAGGGCATCCACATAGGGGCGCCGATAATGACTCCGAACAATGATGGCGGACGCTGGGTGCAGGTCGGCATTGCTCTCGGAGCGACCAAAGAAAACAACTACGGTACCGTAAAGACGCATTTGAGCCTTGATCTGTGCTAAATTGTGTCCACTATTTTGTAGGATCGGCTACACGCATCGACCTTTTCGACAAAGTCATTCAAGATTTGACGCACTGCTACATCAACGGTTCCGGAGTTGACAGCCGGCCGTCAGGGCAGACCAGGTGTCAACCCAAGGCGACCACTAAGAAGACAACGAGGCCTGCCACGAAGACTACAACAACGAGACCTACCACGACGACCACAACCATGTACCCAGGAAAGTCAAAGCTGATCCCTGGCGGGACGAAGAAGGCCAACCTCAAGGACGCGGAAGAAGCCTGTCTGGCGCTGCATGGTACGCTGCCCCGCGCAAAGAATGATCGCGAACGCCGACGCATAAAAGGTTGCTGTTAGCAGTGACTTGTAGCTTAATTCGAAGTCTATCTTTTTTCCGACAGGACAATATGCCAGTTCTAGCGGAAATTCCGGAAGAAGTCCGGACCGTTGACGACTACGTGTGGCTGCTGAACGACGACCCACGGGACAAATCCGACATGACACGGTCCGATTACGTTCACTGCTATGCACTGAACAACAAGGCTGGCACAGTCGCAGAGCTCAAATGCGAGGAAGAGCACGCGGTCGCGTGTGAGGTCTCCGCGGAGGCTGGCACTTGTGACAAGGACGGCGACGTCTACTATAAGGACGAGAAGGACGACGCTTACTGTTACAAGGCAAGCGTCGAATAATTTGACTCTATTGGAGCTGATTGTTAGGAACACTTGTATAGTCATGCTATCACTCCATTGTTCAGCTTGTTTACGAGGAAATCGACAAGCCAAAGAGAATCGAAGAAAAGGACGCCGTCAAAGCGTGCACAGACGCCGATGCTGGCAAAGCTGCCTCTGTGCACAGCCCGCAGGAGAACCATCTCGTTGGTAGGACGCCTCTAAAGACCATTAAGAAATCCTGCAGTCCCGCTAATTTCGTCTTCGGCGCTTAAATTTGAGCATGAAGGCCTTCAGTTACAGGTCTGCTTAAAAATTTTCTCCCTCTGCGAGTCGAAGGTCCGAGCAACTAAACAACAGTCGCGCTGTATTAGGGAGCGTTCAGAAAGGCTAAACAGCGAAACCATGCCCTTTTATTTTATCACCCCTAATTTTAGCGAAACCATCGTTTCGAGGCGTCTAATAAGTATCAGTCTGCAATATTTTCTGGACGCTCCCTAACCGGTGATAACAAAAATCCTGGTTTCGAGAACTATTCAAAAGAAGTCACTTTTATCCTCCCCATGATGTATACTTCTGCCCCAGCTAGGATTCTACGAATAGCTATGCGCTCACCGCCCTCCCTCGCCAGGGCTCGACGTCTCTCTTGCCTTGGCATAAAAGACGCCGATGCGTTCTCGTATTGTTACAGCCCTTCTGTACCGCGCAAAGTACGAGGCGGACAACCGGTACAACTGTCTTCGACTGGGAGTCTTCTTCGACGAGTCCGATGGGGAGATCTCGCTCCGTCAAGTGGTCGACGGCTCCAACTTCGACTTCGGGGCGCAGCCAAATGGCACGCTACCGAAGTGCGGCAGCACACCCGGCTATCCGTGGTGCAAAGGAAAAGAAGGAGGTGAATGGGGCGAGCCCAACTGCCAAGGGGTTGAGACGTCCCTGATGCTCTGGGGCGGGCTGTACGACACACGCTACTGCTGGGACGATGGACTTTCTTGGCGCAGTTGTTCTGTGGCCTGCAAGAAGAAGTTGCATTAATGCTCCTCTCTTCGAGTGCTACTGTGGAAATAAAGGGTCAAAGGCAAAAGATCGGATTCATTAAGTATATTTGCAAGAATGTGATTTGAGCAGTTGACCTATGGGGAGCGCCTAGAAAATATGTATAGGTAGATGATGGGGGAGGGGGTATCAGGCCAATGTTGACAAAAGTTGACGTAGGGGGGAGGAGGTCAGGGGCAGTGTTGACATCAACATTGACGCGCGTCGAAATCAGTTTTTTTTGCCGCGGCGCTGGCCGCCGACATAGCAAATTTACACTACGTTCCTCAAGTTTTCTTCTAAAATTTCGTTGGTGTCGCCTGTGGCGTGCATCTTACTCTGACTTTCGGTCCTTTATGAGTTTGCCACTTGAAAATTTTTTCATTGGTTTTTGTATAGTTGACAGGGAGGGGGGGGGGGGGTCACGCAGGTCTTGACAACTGTTGACATAGGGGGAGGGTGCCCAAAAAGTGCTACGTCAACTATACATATTTTCTGAACGCTCCCTAGTTCATTCTCTGCCATCCCGTAGTGGCAGGTAATCAACTGCAAAACGTGAAAGTTAGTTGACGTGCTGTCTGTCCCCATTACGACTTTGACGCGTTGATCGCGTAAGTGCTTCCTCACCTTTTACGTCCGGTGATGCTATTAAAAGTAGCCCAGGCAGGTAGCTCAGGACAGGCGCTTTGCACGCCTCATGATGTGAAGTTCGTTTTTTCGAAAAGACATTGAATTGCCAAGAACTTTTGCCTCTATGTGCCTCATCGAATCTTGCTCTAAGAAGGCGCTGTGGGTCTAGACAGTACTTCTAAACGCCTCTGGATGACGCTTTTTGGGCATGATCAATGTACAATGTCCACTACCGCCTGCCGCTTGTTTCGACTATCTGGGGAAGCAGTTTTCAGGCACGGCACTCGAAAAACGGTAAAAGTTTGGCGCTGTTTCCTGTTCCGTCCCGTCTGAAAACCACTTCCCGTCAAATGGCACGGAACAACACCAGATGGGACGGCGCCGAACCCTACCGGGGCTGTTGCCCTGCATTTTCCTGTACCACAATCCGTATCCGAGGCTTGCCACCATCTTAGCCATCGCAACTTCTTCCCGAACTCCTCACTCGTGGGCTAGTTGCGTCACTGGCGGCCGAGGTTCAGCCGGTTTACGCAACCCCATTCGGGTCGGAGCTCCCATTCGTGGCTCATCCAATTACCGCATGTGTCCGCGAAGTGCGAAGCGGCGTAATTTGCGCGAAGAGTTCCGCGCATTATTTACGCCTCGTGCAGATCCCCTGAGGTGCCCGGAAGGCGAACACAACAGCTCGAGGAGAAACAAGCGGATCGAAGAACACTTCCAGAAGGAGGCGCTGAGAGTGCTCGCGGCAGTTGTTTACCGTTCGGAGACACTCACGTAGGTACGGATGCGTGGGCGGGTTTGGTGTATTTCCGGATTTCCGATCCTGCGGAGCAGTAGTAAAACCAGAGGTCACGGCCAAACGCTTTGCTGCAACTTTACGCAGCACTACATCCGACAATGACTGACTATAGCCACGTGGGCTTCACTTCAGCTCTTCAAACCGCGTAACTTTTGTTTACTGGTAAATTTCTGGCATACTTCATAGAGCTTGTCACCGACTGACTATCACTACAAACGTAAGCGCTAGTGTCTACCGACAAAGAGGAGTTTAGAACAAGACACGTTGTGTTTGTCATCAGCATGCAGTTTACACACTAGGGCTGGGGAACTTCGGCTTCGTTCTTCGGTGTTTTTGTGGCTTCGTTCTTCGGTCTTCGGCTTCGTTCAAAATGACAGAAGGAAGCGAAGCTTTTCGAAGATTTTCACAGGCTCGACGCAGGCGACGCCAACCAAATTTTAGTCGAGAACTTGACCTGTTTAGCGAAAATTTGCTTTGACGGCGGTTAGCCGCGGGGCATATCGACCACGTGAGCATCGTGCATTTTCTGGGCGCTTTCTATGAACGTTTTGCACAGCTTCGGCTTCGATCTTTGATGTTTTTTCGACTTCGTTCTTCGGTCTTCGACTTCAGTTTCAAATTTTACCTTCGCTTCGGCTTCGGTCCTGGACCCGAGAGGTCCCCAGCCCTATTACGCACGCAATTTAGACCTGCCGAGTCTGAACAAGACCGGTTTGCGAAAGACCTGTACCGCGGTAGGTGCATGCACGCTGAATGCGATAAGGTGCAAACGCCATGCGTGTGCGAAGGCTGAGGTGAAGGTCAAGGTATGTAGCCCACTTAGCTAAGGCCAGCGACAACTTCAAACGCAACTGACCATGAAAAACGGGAAAATGCTCCTAAGGTACTTTTAGTTCCCGTTTCATTAGGTTATCAAATGACTCGTACTGCCCCATCCGTTCCCCGTTTCGGCCGGCTCAGCCGTCGTCCACACTTGATCCCATATGCGAAGAATTCGTAGGGGCACATTTCAGGTGTGTTACCGGTGCGCTTGGGCTCTCGCGAACTAATCGGACTCGAATTAGTTTTGCGGGCATACCCCGATTTGCCTGTGAAGCTCTTTCTTCGAGAAGGAGAGACCATCCCACGGAGCTTAATCCATGCTCGTTCTTCTGCATTGGGACGCATATTCCCCTATCGTTTTCTAGCACTAGCTGTAGTGCGATAGTGTTCACAAAATCGAATTCATTTCATGCAGCTTTGCTCATTCAAAGTGACGAATACGCACGCTGCAAGGTTTTCGGCAGATGTTCCAGGAAACGGGGTCGAAAATAATTAGCCAGCAGACCAATAAATGAGTGGGATGCGACACTTTGTTCCCATTTACGACCAGAAAACGTACCGACCAACGAAAGTGTCCAGCTGAGGGCCCGGTTTACGCACTTTCCCCACGTGAACCGCTTAATTGAGCGCGGCTATTCGTCTCTGGGCGGACCACCGCCGGCCAGATTTGGACAACCGACGGCTTTAAAGTTGACCTCGCCTCCAGCCGAGTAGTTTCTCCTCATTTGGCACTCCGGTCTCCAACGTCGCCGGTCGGTTCGCCCTTCCGCAGACGCACACCCAGACGCAGAAGCGATGGCACGCAACGTTTGGCTACAGTCCCTCTTGTTGACGGTGATGGCGGCAGCGGTACTCGTGGCGGCGGTTCAAGCGGACGAGGACGCAGAGCACTTCAGTCGGGACGACCGAGACTACAGGCCCCTGCAGGTGAGGATGCCAAAGACACCATTTGAGGGTGAACACATGCCCTCCTGTATTGCACAAAAATAGAAGGGACAATATTAGTGTGGCTAGTGGGGCTGTTGGCCTAGCGGATAGTCAAAGATGTGTTCGCTGGAGCTTTTATGCGGCGGCGATTGTTTTTGCGGTGAATGGTGATAGCTTGAGGGGGCCGTAGATCATCCTGTGCGAGCGGGTATAGACATTTATCGCAAAAAGTACCCGGGTAAGAAGATGAGTTGCTGCAAGCAAGGGATAGCAAGCGCTATGTTACCGAGCAACGTAGCCAGCATTCTTACACATCGTATGAAACCCTCAAGTTGTCCTAAGCCTGACACGTTTTCAGGGAGCGTCCAGAAAACTAGTTATGCAAACCGGCAGGCTTCACTGGCGAGCTTCGAATATCCACGGAGCGGACATGGACCTCCAGCCAAGCTGGGGACGACGACTGGTGAGCATAACTAGTTTTCTGTGAAGCTTCCTTTCCACTTAGCTCCTAACGAGCCATTAGTTATCAAAACGCCCATAAATAATGCTCCCAATCTTTTTTCGCTGAATTACGTCATTTCAGTTTGGGAAGAGAGCCGACTTCAGACCACTCCAGTTTGGGAAGAAGGACAACTACCGGCCATTGCAATTTGGTAAAAGGGCCTATGAGCGATATCCGCAGATGATCATGCGACACGCGTACTCGTCGGACGGCTACTAGCCAACAGAAGCATTCTTGAGCCAATGTCGGTTGTAACTGGTCTCTCTCCGCCACTAATGCCACGAGGTCTCAGTCTCTAGGTTGCGATTTAAAGGAATATCTTTGCAATTATCTTCGGGCAACATGTGCCGGGAAAAGGAAAGACAAAACGAAAAATTTTGCNCGTATTCAGCCTCAATAATCGGACAAAAGTGTTGCCCATCACTCCCAGAGTAGAACATAATATGGCGCTAGACTGTATCTCTCCTCAGCAAGTTCGTCCGATTGAGATAACGTTTCTGAAAATAGCCAGGCATCCAATGCTTTGGGCTGCCTGGGCGTCAGGGATGGGCGGGTCTGGTCCCGGTCTTGGTCTTGGTCCCGGTAGTCTTGGTGGTTTTAGTCCTGGTCCTGGTCTTGGTCGTCGAAAAAAACCCGCCCATCTCGAGTTTTCGGCAGCCTGCCGCAGTCGGCGCCCGGACCAAATTTTAGGTCAAAATCTTAGAAAGTGTGTCGAAATTTTGGTGGAATCGACTGCAGGCGGGCTAAATTCCGCGCGAATGCGGCCAAATGTCGAAAATGTCTGAACAAATATTTCGCAAATATCTTTAAAAATGGCAAACCGTGTAACTAGCCGTCCATGTTTTGAGGCGGAAATGAACTGAAATCTTGGTCTTGGTCCCGGTCTTGGTCTTGGTCGTCGAAAAAATTCCGCCCATCCCTGCTGGGCGTCAATAGCTTTAACCCTCACAGGACGAACTGCGCCTTTGTGGCGAACACTTTGTGAGAAACGAAATTAAAGTCCTCCGGAATCCCTTGTACCGCTGACTTCGCTAAGTCTACTTCGGTCACTTGGGCTACCTGGTCCTCGTCGTCCCACGAGGTCTTGCATTCAGTGCTTTTGGACTTATTGCATAAACACGTGCTGGTGCGGAAAGCTTTGGAAAATTAGAGCGGTTCACTGCCACGCCTGCCGTGTTTGTCTCACCTGCAGTAACCACTCCCTTTTAGCGACGCTGCCGCACACAGCAACGACGAAAACAGGGAGTGGACATTTTGTGGCCATTAAACATGAGCAATTGATACGCGCTGCTGACTAGTTCTGCCGTTATGCATTTCCACTTTCCGTTCGCGTAGGCGACCCATAAGCATCGATTTTATGTCCACTGCTACTTTTGAAATAACTGAAGTGCTTATTGTCGCCGACTGCGACAAAACCTCATTGCGCCGTGCTGGAATGTTGTTTTTGTGTTACTCTCTCCTCCTGTAGTGAACGACGAATGTTGCGTTGTGTTTTAGGCGTCCCTGGCCCTGGCTACCCTGTCATCGCCCAGGCCGTCTGCCATCCTAGGATAATCCCTTTATACACTAGAGCGCTGTTTGGTGTCCATCCCAAAAAAATTTCGGCTAGCGGGCCAAGTTTGGTACCCTTCGATAGGGCTTCTAAGGTTACGTAAAAGTGCAAAATTTCAGGAGAATCGGTTGGCTAGAAAAAAAGTTACGATCGAGCAAGTTTCAACGTCTGGCTGCTTACATGCCATAGCGGGCCCGCTATAGCATGCTTCCCAGGCGGACAAAAAGGCAAACTTCATCTTACTTGCGGTCCTAGGGGGGTTTTCCTGCATGGAGAATCCAAAATAGCGTTCATTTTTGTGTTAAAAACAGTCTATGTTGTTAACTCATACGTTGTCTGCTTGGTACAAGTAAACCCCGATAGCGGCGCCGGATGCGCGAAGCGCAGCCCAGCCGCTAGTCTCTTATCATTTCCGCTGCCTGCCTTTTAAATGACGCATAAAAGGCGTCCTGCAGAATGCTTTGGAAATAATAGCACACATCACTAGCATGATTGTGTGAACCACTCCCTGCTAGCTCATTCAACAATGATGAAACAGGAAGAGGGTTAGACAGCCAGTAAACGTGAGCAAACGTTATGCGCTGGCGCTGCCGACTAACGTTCGCCGTCACTCGCGTGCACTTTCCATTCGCATATGCGTTCCATAAGCCGCGACTTATTTCCATGACTACCGTTTTCAAACGACGCAGTTGTTTATTGTTGTCGCTTGTGACGCTTCCTCATTTCGCTGTGGTTCCATGTGAATTTTCCACTTTTGGTGTGAATTTTACGTCGTATTTTAGGTGTCCGTTTGCATTGGTCAGAGGACATGGCAACCGAACGGAAGAAGGAACTTCGTGAGGCATTCGAGAAGGCGTTCGGCAGCACTCCGGAATGGATTGTACGATGCCCGGGACGCGTCAATATTATCGGTAACTCGCTAGTTATTTTTTAAAAAGGATTTCTTCTCAAAATATTTTGTGAAGAAATCGCCCAATAGACTTTTGACGGGCATCTTTAGGTGAGCATATCGACTACA
Source organism: Aphelenchus avenae (assembly GCA_020875895.1). Classification (NCBI taxonomy): domain Eukaryota; kingdom Metazoa; phylum Nematoda; class Chromadorea; order Rhabditida; family Aphelenchidae; genus Aphelenchus; species Aphelenchus avenae. The sequence goes on from JNEY01000299.1 coordinate 70,875, forward strand.
GCGACTACTCGGTTCTGCCGATGGCCATTCGCGACAGTATGTACGTAGTGGTGGGGAAATCTGGCGACACTTTCCTGCACTTCGTCAATCAGGATTCGAAATACGAGTAAGTATCCTGATTCCCCACATAATGTCTGAATGGGAGTTTGTTTCTTGCAAACAATTTATTGTCAGAAAGAAGCCTTTTGTTTCGTAATAGTTTGGCTTACCCTTGAGCGTGAAAACGACCTTTGGCCAGTCTCGCCCTCTGAAGATCTGCCCGACTTTTTAATTGTATGCGCCACTGGTCTAAGGTACACCATAGTAACATGTTGCCAAAGGCCAAATCGGACCGAGGGTCTTATCGTGACCTACTCCATGCAGTACCAGTACGAAACTTAGTACGGCCTCGCACTGACCCCGCTGCCGTGCCGTATTCCGGAACATGAAACACAGTACGGAGACCGGAGCGAAACATGGCACGGTACGGCCCGCCAAGTGCACTTTGATGCATGCTGTATGCTACAGCTCAGCTCGCTAACGCCAACGCGATGCGTTTCTACACCTAATGATTTTCGCAGCGGCGCATTTGCAAGCTTCTGTGACACTTGCTTGAATTGGCATTGCTTTACGAATTTGTTACTGCAAGCAGAATACAGATCCATTTAGGAAGCACAAAGAAAACGCGTCGAAGCCGTGGCCCGGCACCCAGCGCCCGAAATGGTACGACTACTTCCTGGCCGGATGGCGCGGCGCTCTCGAACACCTCATGTCGACCGGTGCCGAAGCGAACTGGGAGCTTGGAGGAGGGCTGAACATCCTCGTGAGCGGCAGCATTCCTCCTAGCGCCGGCTTGAGCAGCTCGAGTGCATGCGTCCTGGCGGCCATGATGGCGACGTCGCTCGCGTACACCGAGGGGAAGGTCGAGATCGAGAAGGTAGACCCCACTCCGACCTAGTACCGTCCTCTAAGGTGTACTGCTAAAGACAACGTCAAACGTGTTAAAGCCCCGAGACCACCTCGATCCTGGAAACCTTCCTTTATGCCGTGCTACTCCGCAAACATCGTTTCCCGATTTCTACCTCTGACCTCTACGGCTCACAGATGGGCACAAGTTCACTTCAGAAGTCTCGCTTCGAGAACGCAGTTCACTCTTTATTCTTAGGAAGTGAAGTACCCACAAATACGCTTTAAACGCCGCGATAAAGCCACGTTTTTTAGTCGGAACTGGCGCAGCTGGCTGCCAAATCGGAGCACTTCATTGGCGTCGAAGGCGGCGGCATGGACCAGGCAATCGAGTCGCTGGCGGAGGCCGGAAAGGCGCTGCGAATCGACTTCAACCCATTGAAATGGGAGCCGGTCAAGCTACCCGTCGACGCTCTCTTTGCGGTCCTTCATTCCGGATCGGAGTTCAACAAAGGAGCGACCTCGTACTACAACCAGCGCGTGGTCGAGTGCCGGATCGCAGCGCAGGTAAGCACTATTAACTTTTAGGTAGGGCCAGTCTAAACACTTGTTACGGTTTGACGAAAAAATACTAAACACGTTTTGCTAGTAGACTGGCCACGACTTTGGCTCTAAGACTTTTGCCGGCACGATTTACTTTGCAAAGCGTTTAAATTGTTTCATCGTACCGGAACGGCACACGCTGGTGTTTTAAATGTATTTACGGTGGTGAAAACTAAAGGTCGCCAACCCAGCCGTGAAAGAAACGATAAAGACGGTTGTTGATGCCAGTTCTGATCCTGGGTATCGCCAAACCCGAAAGCATACGTACACAACTGAAGAGTTCCAATGGCATTCACAACCCGACTTGGGGCCGGCCTTACTTCGCATAATGTTAGAACTAAGTGGATTCATTATCAGTGTTTTAGATAATGGCAAAGCGCTCGGGCCACTCCGACTGGAAGAGCATGCGTAAGCTGCGGCAACTCGCGGAACTGCTCGGCCACGTACCACCGAAGGAGATGCTCAGTCACGTGAGCACGCTGCTCGAGAAAAGCAACGACGAGCCGTACACCCGTGAGGAAGTGTTGAAGATTCTCGAGGCCACAGATGAGGAACTGGTGAAGCACTCGCTCAACCAGAACACTGAAGATAGTAAGTCGTTGACTTGCATTTTGGGATCAAGTCGAAAAGATTCTCCCTTTCTCGCACGCACGTTCAAAACAAGGACCGTGATTACAATCGGTTGCGGAAACAAGTATCTCGCATGCGCTAATGCGCCAGCGACGCTAGTGGCGTTTCACAGAATTTTTGCCGCACATAATCCTTTTTAACGTGGGTTTGCTAACATACAGCGCCCCAGGTGCATGTACTGTCACATAAGGTCGCATGTATGCTCTCCGCATGGCATGTTGTCTGCTAGCCCTACGGAACGCATCAGAAACCTGTGAACTATGCAGTTTGCCAACTTCTTCGCGCGGGTATTGCTTGGTAATGTACGTTCATGATGGTCCTTGGTAGCGTGCATTATTGACGACATGTTGTACACTCCATGATTTGGTACCGATAGGTACCAAATCTGCACCGCACCGCATGCATGCATGAGACTGCACCGCATGTACGACCACAGTATGACATGCGGCATGCAATTTCCTAGGAATAATTTTATCGCCAGGGATTTAGTACAACCGTTAGCATGCTCTTTCCGCCTGCCATTAGAGCCTGTTTTCTCTTTCGTCTGTTTCACTCGTACCAATCTCACTGCTTTCAGTGCAAACGTTCTGGCTGACAAAGCGCTCGAACCACGTCTACTCGGAAGCTGCTCGCGTCTACGAATTCGACGAGGTCTGCCGGAAGGGCGGCTCTCTGGAGGAGCTCGGCCGCCTGATGAACGAGAGCCACGAGAGCTGCCGCGTGCTCTACGAATGCAGCTGCCCGGAGCTCGACGAGACCGTCAAGAAGTGCCTCGAGGCGGGCTGCCTGGGCGCTCGGCTAACCGGCGCCGGCTGGGGCGGATGTGCGGTGGCGCTTGTGGCGAAGGCCGACAAGGACAAGGTCCGCGAGAAGCTCGACGTTCTTTTCTGGACCGAGCCCGCTCAGGGAATCGAATACGAGCGGTTCAGCGAATGATGCGAGAAAGGAATCACGTCAAACTGTTTTCTTGACTGATTCACTCATTGTTAATCGTGCCTTCATCCCCATCTTGACATATAATAAACTGAGGCCTTTAAAGAATTATCTCTTGTCTGGCAAGCTTATCGAACTCCAGACACGCTTAACATTGAAATTGACTACCGTCTGATTCGCGTACACCGCCTGCATGTAAGGCACTGAATGGGCAACGGTCGCCTTTTCTTTGATTTTTGATTAACTGGCTGAGTAAATTATGTGGTCGGCAACGTTACGTTGTAATGAGACGTTGCCCGTTATTAAAACTGCCAATGGAACGGCAAGGGGAGCCATGTCAGCGGTGAAACCGGAAGGTAAGCATTTTACCGGTACTAATTACCGGTTTTTTACGGCTCATGGGTCCCAAGCAAACGGTCGCTCCTTTGTGGGCTAGATATTTTCATCAAATATATGGAATGTGTACGCATTGAACTGTCAGCGACGTTTAATAATCGTGATATGTACGAGAATTCGTAGTTGTGTATACGGCAAAAAAAAGAGCGTGAGCATTGACGTCGTCGCGTGGCATGAATTGTAGCAAACAACTACTGCATCAAAGTATCCCCATCGATCGCGGTGGCCCCGCTATCGTGCATTCTAAGAGGTAATGCGGTGAACCCAGTGCATCTTGCTCGACCAAATGTCCGTCTCGTCTGACATTAAGATTGGTGTTCTCCAGAGACTATACGGCTTCTTTGTATGATATCCTATTGGCCGAGCTACTTCTCCGCCTTTGGAAAGCACCATGGTTCCTGTAGCGTTCCTCGTCACCGTCTGCATTGAAGCAGCACTGTTGATATTTCATATTAGCGTTGCAGCCGTCGTTGCTCGTAACATTCATTACAAAGTCGTGTCATTTACCGCCGCATTCTACCGGATATATCTGCTTCAGAGCTTCATTGATTACTTTGACTACGTGGTGGTAAGAATTTCATCAGCAATTAGCACAGCGCCATTTGCGTCCCCGCTAAACTCCCGACGTACCGTACGCTGTATGATGTGACGACGGCAAAACGGTACGGCATGGAGTATGGAATAATTAGACGCGCGTAATGGAATAATTAGCTGGGGACTTTCCAAAAAATAACCGAATCCGAATCCGAAGCAAAACGACCAAATTTCCGAATCCGAATCCGAATTTTCGAAGCTTTCGCCTTCGCAACTTGGGAAGAACGGCAGCACCTGATTCACGACGATCTTGGACGGTCTTGAAAGCGTTCGCGATCAGCTGAAGTAGCTCGACGCCCATTCGAGCCTTGCCCCACTCGTCTTTTTACGCCTTTTTTCGATTATTACGTAAAGTACAGGTCCCATTGCTGCCAAACTGGACTGCTACAGAAAAGATTCGGAAACTTGGTCCGGTTTTTGGAAACTGAATCCGAATCCCAATCCCCAGCATGGTCCTGGCATATCACGAATTTCCGTACCAGTACGGCGTTGCTTTCTGGCTGAAAATGCGCTCGTACGGGCCGAAACGTATTCCGTACTGTATTTAACGGTGCGGAGTACGATACGGGAAGATGAATAAGGTACGCAATACGGTACGGGAAGGGCAGTACGGTACAGAGTCGACCATTCGTGCAGGTTTAGGGCTCTCTCTATACCCGGCTCCTTCAGTACGGCCTGGTTCGGCCAGCATTCGACGACAATTTGATGCGCTGGGGCCCAACACATCTGTTCCTCACGGCGTATGCACTCTTCTTCGGATTCTTTTCGCGTACGCTAATAGCGCTGAATCGATACACAGCCATAGTGCATCCATGGGCACACAATAGAGTATGTGAGCGACCAGAGTAAAGGAAAAACCTGCTGCTGGCGTTTTCGATACAGACGCGCAAGGATCCTGAGTTTAGATTTGGGCAAATCGTCGTCTAATTATGTATCTTATGTTTTTCTTCGTCCTTACCCTCTGCTGCACAGGCTTCCGACTTGCCATGACCACAGTTGTCGTTGCCAAGTCCGACGGCACATATGCGCTGCTGAATGTCACGCCATGGGTGAGCGTGGTGAGCGGAACTGTGTCGGTCGTCATAAGCCTGACTACATGCATAACGTGTTTCACTCTGGAACTCCGAACATTGCTGGCTTATCGGCGCATGGCTGCGCAGCTCCAGTGGACGCATCTCGAAGACTACAGACTGCTCGGTAAGGGCGCGTCCAGCAATTTCCTAAGCCTTGTATGTGTAGGGGGAGGGGTCTCCATTCGAAGACCGGTATTCGGGTCCGACAGTTCATATTCGAGGGTCCCCCCTTGAGGTTAAGTCAAATTCAGATGACACAAGCGCGTTTTGTTAAGGTTTACACCGGCGCTATATTCATGCCGAACCGAGTATTGCCTCGTTGTGGCCAGTTTCATCTGAAAAAAAGCCTTGATAGAATGAAAAAATTAACCCACCGAAACAAAAGTGGGGCTCACAGGAAACATACAAATGGTTTCCGAATTTATCTATTGGAATTGAAGGCTAAATGCCAAAGCCAGGTTAACACAGTGGCGTATTTAGGGGGGGGGGGCCCTGGAGCCGGGCCGAAGGCCAGGCGAGGTAAGAGGGGATTAAGGCAAAATAAATTTTCAAGGCAACTTTACCAAGAAAGCCTAAAAATCTCGTTGGCGGCGCCTGCGGCGGGCATATTTAGGCTAAATACGTGATATTCGGGACTGAAAAACCATTGTGACCTTGAATTTTCGACGAATTTTATTATAAAAAAAACCCAAATACCGTATTGGCTCTAATATAGCGCCGGTGTAAACCTTAACAAGTCGTGGGAGGCAAGGCAC
>JNEY01000299.1:101077-115139 GCA_020875895.1 Aphelenchus avenae
AGACCTTATGGAAAATAGAGCCCCAGGGGCTCTATTCGAAAAAATACGGTAAGCTTGGGCTTGGGGTCGCGAAGATTCGACGTAGAAGTCGCAAGTTTACGTGATGTTGACGTTGACGCAAGTTAGCATCCTTAGGCTCAGCTAGATCACTAGTTGTCGTGACGCCCAACGCCTTGAATTCATCAGCGTAGACTTCAGCGCGCTCGACGCCAACAAATTCTTGATTGACGCTAGCTGACTCGGCCTCCATTCGCTCCTGGCTCACTGGAGCGTCGTGACAAACGGTTCTATTTCGGACGCTCAGCATCGCAAAGGGCTTACGTTACCTGCGGTTTCTTGAAATCGAAAACCACCTATTGCCATGATTTTCGGAAGGTCCAGTTCTGGAGTTCTTCTTTCCGGCAAAGACGGCACCGTAATGACCAGGGATGCATTCTGATCGGATTTTCATTTCAGAATTCAGAATCTCAAAATCAAATTCAGAATTCAGAATCGCCAAAAACGTCAGAATTCAGAATTTTCAGAATTTGGTACTTTGCCCAAAAGGGTGCTTCCAGAAACCCTGTAATCATTACAGGTGGTGGGTAGTGTCGGGCATCTTACTACATTTGGCTACATGGAGTGTGGGGTGTCGGGTCGAGCTAACGATTTCGTAATCAACACTGGGTGAAATCGGCTCGCCGCTAGGCGCCGCCCAGAGCAGAGTTTGACTATATTTTGCAAATTTTGACCTAAAATTTCGTTGATGTCGCCTGCGGCGGCCTGTTTTGAACCCAGCTGTGAACATAGTTTGTCCACATTTGAGGGAGGGGTGGGCTAACAAAAAGGCCCTCTAATGAATACGGAATTTCTGGGCTGCCCCTAGTCGAAAGTGTGCTAATGAAGAAACGCGAGCTTGGCTTGTGAGAACGAGCTTCATAAACAACGCCTATAGCAAAACGGTATCTGGAATGTGGCCCGCCGCACGCGATACCAACGAAAATTTGTCAAAATTTGCTAGAATAAGTGTAAAATTCACCCGGGCGGCGCCTAGCGGCGGGCAAATTTAGCAAGTGTAAAGGGTCGCTCAATCCGTACTACGGCGCCGTACTCCGCACCGTACCGTACCGTACTGCGCCGTACTGGTACGGTACGGAGTACGGTACGGGGGGGGGGGTCCGGTACGGTACGGGGGGGGGTCAGTACGGTACGGAGTACGGTACGGGGGGTCATTTGCAAATTCTAGTGACTAGTACTCCCAGCGTTGCTCACTTCTGGGGCGATGAGAGGGAAAGCTTTCGCACGACGTCCAAAAATGAATAGCCTTGATCGATTCTCGTGTCTACACAGCATGAAGTTTAAGGTTGATTTTAGGGTTCCAGATATGCTATTTAATTGGGCTGCCCAATGCCATTCCCATTGCAAGTATTTAGAAGGCTGGATCGTCTACACAGCCGCTAGTAGAGGTAGATTTATTCTGTAACCATGAACCGGCTACATACAAGAAGCCACCTATCAGTTAGGTACGTTTTGCAGTTTATTTGATGCCAGTCGCGGGACTTTAGATGACAACGCAATTGTAATCCAAGACGCTTCAAACCGAGGAATACACATGAATTTCAACGCCGGGATAAAATCTGCCCTCACGCTCGACGACTTCGAGCGTGATGCCGTTCTCCAGGTCGTCGATGAGCCAGCTGCGCTTGCTCTTCTGGTACTTCTCGAAGCCGACGGCATCAATGGGCTTGTAGAGCTCGTCGATGATGAACTTGAAGTCGATGTGCAGGCGTCCGTCCAGTTCGCTTGCTTTCTAAAGACAATGAACTGAAGACGCCGGTGACCAGGAAAACTGTTAAAGCCCGTCGGAACAGCTTCAGCTCGCAACGGTGGTTTAATAGGTAACGATTTTAGACCATATTTTCATGAAGGACATTCGCAGCTCCGTACTTTCTGAGAACTGAGACAATAATATTTGAAAACAAAAACTGAATTCTCTCGCGGAGATGAAACTCCGGAATTTGCTGACAGACAATCCTATACTTGACGGCCTTACGCGTCATTCACATCCTTTACCACCCTCCCGGAGAAGGAGGCCGGTTCCGGGGCTCTCGGCCTCGGTCATCAAAAACCCGCGCAGCGCTGGTCATGAATCCTCACCTTAATTAACGGCGCCAGGAAGTTAACGTTCCCACTGATGCCCCGGCGGTTTACTATGTCGTGGTCACTGACGAGCATCATGCTCATGCTGCGATCGCCGCCAGTTGTTGGCTCGGCGAATCCAAACGAAAGAGCGCCCAGCACGTCGGTCCCAGTGAAGTAGCCGCCCCAGGATGTCGATCCCCACGTAGCATACTTGTCAGCCGTTTCAAACTTCATTGACTGAACACCGCGTTCCGCCGCAGAGACGAAGAATGTTTCGGTGAAGCACGGCCAACTCCAGTAGTGTTTTACCGTCACGACCATCTGGCTCACTCGATTGAACGCTTTGATAACACCTAGAGCATCCAAGCCGTGGTACACGCAATTCCGTCACAAGAAAAAATGCCGGCTACCGGGCCACATTTGGTGTCATTTGCCCAAAGCTATGGGAAAAGCGTAAATTCTCAGCCCATAGAACCGTCCTTAAGAAAAAGGTATGGCATGCCAAAGCTTAGCACTGTGGGCTGAGCAAACTTTGGGCACTTTCGAGCAAAACATTAGTAATTTTTCATCATTTCGACCAACGTGCCATGTTCTACGCCAGTGGCATACGCTCGATCGGTCAGAGGTAGTAGCACGGGGTCGCACGTGGAAAATTAGCAAAAAAAGCCAAAATTTCTAACTCGCGCAGTGCCTGCGGCACGTCGTGAGAGGGGTCGTCGTTCCCCGGACCCCCTCAAAGTACACCACTGTTCTACGCTTTTAAATGCGTAACGAGGACGGCCTTAAGACTTTCCCGACTACCTTTTTACTGATGAATAAGCACAAAAAAAGAGAACATTTTGCGGTGCCGTTAAAACAGCGCCGAACCCGGACGGTTTCGGCTACAGGCTTGGCGCGTACGTAGAATGGGCCCGTACTTCGAATGGGAATCGTCGCTCATAGGCCAGGTTGGAACTTACGTTGTGCGTGTATACCGCAGGCGTCGTGCATACGGACCGTCAGAATATGGACGAAAGTGTTCGGCAGGATAATTTCGCCAAAAATTGCGTTGCACGTTGCTTCGTGAGGTTCGCCACGCCGTGGGTCGATCATGCAATGGAGATCAACGCATACGGACTCGCAGTAGGCGAAACTCAGATAGGTGGCCAACTGATCGACGGCCAACGGACAGAGCCAGGTGTGAGAATCGCGAACAACTTGGAACGGCGCGCGACAAGAGCTACAATACAGAAATATGCGGCTGGGAAAAGACAGAAAGGCAGAAGAAAGAAAATTCTTCTTGTTCCTGGGATGGAAAGTAGCCTCTTTTTCTCTTGTAGGGTGCACCCCTAAATTAAGAGGTATGTCCAATTTTGCTGTAAGAATACGACCAAAACAACAAAAAGAAACGGTTTTCATCTTTCGTCTCCTAAAAATGAAGCCCATAAGCGCGATCCCAAAAGAGTGACCGAAAAAACAGAGCCCCTGAGGCTAGATTAAAAGGATCCCCGTAGCCAGACGGTCACCGGTGAAAGGTAGGTAAGAAGAAAATTGTAAAGAAGGCGATTTCTTGCTAGACATACCTGTAAAATTCGACGAGGTCCACTTGCGAAATCGAACGCAGCGGTAGCTCTTTGACCTCTCGATCCCGGACGAACTCGAGCAAGAAGCGGCACGCGAGTTGCATCGCTTCAAGCGTATCACGGTCCATGAAGAGCAGGATATCGACGAAGGTCTCGTTTGGAGTGTTTGGGCATGGGCGGTTGCTAGTCTAAATATCGCAGTAACCGTATTTTCTCAAGTAGACTCCAAAGCGCTACTTGCGCAGGGGCTGGGGGGTGGGGGGTTCCACCTTAACACTGGAGTAAAAATCAGCAAATTCGCTTTTTCCTAACCAAAGTCATAAGACTGTCAAAACTTTTTATAAATATTTCCAAAAACATGGTTTTTAGACAAAAATAGCAAGCAGTTACCTTAAATGGCCGCATAAGTTGTTTTGATTGCGTCTTATCGTGGTCGTACGGCCTGTTCCGGTAAAACACGTTTCAGTAAAACTTATTTTACGTAAGCACAGCTTACTGGAATGTGCTTTACTTGTGCGCAAGGCTAGGTGTACCCGAGCGCAACCGAAAACTCACCTTCTCCGGGTTATTCGGGGCGGAGGAAGCACTGTCGTCGGTGTGCAGCACAGCGAAGACCGCGGTGATGTTGTCACTGTCACTGTTCTCGACAAGCTCGCGAAGAAGTACTCCATCGTTTGCAGCCGCTTCCGAGTGCTCGATGAGCTCCTCGGATGCTGATTCAGGCGCTCGGGAGATGTCTGGTCGCTTCGACATTGCACAACTTATCTAAACAGGAACAGGTGACGAACCAAGCAACAGGCAGCGCACGTAATGCCCCGAAAGCAATTCTACCAAGAAAGTTTTACTGTCCGCGGCTTGGAATCTTCTTTCTTATACGTCCAAAGAACGGAAATATGAATACTGCAAGCGTTTGCCTACTGTTGCCCGCAAATTCCAGTGAACGGTAAGACGCGTACCGCAAATCCTCTAAATGAAGTACTGTGCTATTGTTGTTTAGTAAGGGTCAAAAATGGGGGCTTTGACTAGAAACGAAGACGGTGCCTAACTTGTTCACTCACTCGGAAGCATATTGACGATACAAAGAGGTGAAATCCCTAAAATAGCCCGAAAATTCATAAGTTTTTGACCAAAATCAGAGGAGGGCTATACTTAGTGTTTTATTGTACTGGAACATTCACGAGCTCTTTAGTATACCTATAGGATAAAATAACGATAGTAATGTGGTCGTGAATTCGCTTGAACACCCCGTTTTATAGCGTCCAGTAGCTGACCCTGGGACGGCCCTCTGAAATGCTGAGAAGCTGAGCGTGTGATGGAAAACTGCTTATTCGGTTCATATCTTGGTTTGCGAAATGGAATAAGAACGATCAGCGCTAGACAACCGGCGTCGGCTAATGCGGTCAGACGAACCAAATACGTTGGTCAGTGACCATCACGACCTTCGCCTTAAAAGCAAGCAAGCCAACAGAGCGAACACTCACAGGCAACGAAGCATGTGAATATTTGCTAAAAGAAGTATTTTGCTTTACGTTTTAGCATAAGTACGTGTACTAGCAGAATACTGGCGAGCTGTCACCCACTCTCATGACTAAGATGAGGAATAAGAAAGGCGGGAATGCTTCGAAATTCACCCGGCTCAGTTCGACCAAAAGTTTCGCCTGCACGAGATTCGCTAAGAGCACAAGGAGTTTCAAATGCAGACAAAACCGCAAAGCGTTGATGTATTGAATGCCATGTATTTGTCGCTTGTTGTTATTGTTTGCGCGGCTTATGACTCTGACCGGAGATAGCTAAGTTCGATAAGGGCGTGGACAAACGTTTCTTTGCCATTTATAACGCCGTACCGGCGTCCCCCTCATTTTGGGCCTAATCGAGACTCTGAAGGCTTTTTGTAGGCCAGTGGAAGATAGCAAGACGCATAGCAGTACCTAAAGCGCGACAACGTTAGACTCCTTGGAGCAGCCACGTCCACTGTCACCACAAATGCGTTTATGACGGTGCCTATCTGAGACGGCAAAACCCCGCTTCGTGAACCCACTTCTTGAAAGTGTTTGTTTGCCCCACTACGTGACTTTTTTCGCATGGTCGACTAGGTGAAAGCTGATACATGGCCCACTTTGTGAATTCAGAAAGCTTGTTAAAAAATGGCCGACTATGCGAAAAGTGAGAGAAGGTATACTCGTCAAAAAAAAATCCTCCATTTCTTGTAGCGAAAAACCCTCTATTACACCCACACGTTTCCCACTGATTTCACGAAGTGGGCTAGTTTGTCACCAGGTCATGATTCATGAGCTGGTCCATAAAGCCAGGGACGTACCTAGGACCCCTCTGGGGGGGGGGGGGGGGACAAAGAGGAGTCCCTTACCTTAGGCGCCGAAAGATTGCCTTGGTCCCTCGTTGGTACATTTTTGAGGTGTCCCGACTTTGTCCTAGTAGTTGTTTTAATAGTGTTTTTTAGTGTATTTAAACCTAAACGGCGCCGCCAAAGACAATTTCGGGCTCCTTTGGCAAAAAAATCGTCAAAAATTGACTACCTGATGAAAGTTAGGAGCTTTTTTAACCAAAATAGCCCGCCGCAGGCGCCGCCAGAGCGATTTTTGCTCTTATTGCGCAAATTTAATCGGAAATGGATCCAATGTGTTTAAATACCTTAATTTTCTGAAAAGAAGAATTTGCCTTGGTCCCCCCTTACTCTCGACAGGCCTTCGGCCCGGCGAGGGGAGGCCTCCCCCCTAGGTACGTCCTTGCATAAAGCCACTTCTGAAGTGGGTTCACGAACCGAAGGGGGCTCCATTTTTCGCTGGATTGCATTGGAAATAATCCATACAACCCTAATCGGCTCTCGGGTCCTTCGGAAACGATTTTGAGCTACCCTATCGAGTTTGGTATCATTCGATAGCCCTTGAAAAGTTAATTAAAGGAGTTTATATTTTTTGGCTGAAGTCTCCTTTGACCCACTAAAAATTGGGTCGACCCTAAAATGGCAACTTTTCGAGGTCAAAGTGAAACATCATGTCAGACTTCTGACGAAAGCCCTCGAAGAGCTGATTACGAATCATTCTTCATTTTTGACTTAAGACCCCCTTGTGACACCCTAACAAATTGGACGTCCCCCCAAAGGCAATTTTTCGAAGTCATGCCGGAACATTGAGTCATACCTCAAATGAAAGTCCTTGAACAGCTGATTACGAATCATTTTTCGTTTTTGTCTCAAGACCCCCTACAAAAGGCGACGACCCCCTTACATGTTTGGTTTCCGGCTGAAAAGTGCGAAAACAGGTAAAAGGTGGTGCAGACTACGTTTGTGGTTGTAGATTCAGTAACGTGGGTGTTTTTCGGATTTTGTGTGCATAATCTTTGCTGTGTTCTGAAATCGTTGCAAGACACCGGCATTGGAAGGATCAGCTAATCAGAGCAGTCTGTTTTTAAGGCTTCTCGTACGAAATTTTACATATTCACGAATTACATAAGCGATATTTAACAAGTAAATTACAGATGGAGCGGTACATTGTTTCTTCAAATATGGCAGCAATGGCATTTAGCAAAGCTATACGACAAGCCGGTACTGGGATATCAAACAAACCGTTAGTGAACCAAACAGCAAGATGAACGTCCATAACGCTCATACTCAAGCCCAATCTTATTCTGGTCGACAGAAACTCTTGAGCCTCGTGTCAAGCGTTTTCTCCCAGTTCGAAACCATAAGATTCTGAAAATGCTTTATGAAATTCCTTAACTAGCATCTCAATCTCAGTGAATCACACCAACCTTTGGCTTGGGCATTCGTGTTCGTGTTCCAGAGGACAGCAGAAGAAGAAGTGCAGTTGCAGATTTCGCACGTGAACATCTCGAAGACGTTCTGCACCGCGATTTTTAAGGTGAGCGTGAGGCGCCACAACGCTTCTGCATGTCGGAAGTCATCACGGAACCGTCAGTACACAAACAATGAACTAGCCAATCACGCACTTAGCACGGTTGTGCCTGTTCGGGCAGGCCCCCGATGTCAAACTAAGAACCGGCCATAAAAAACGTTTAAAAGATTTGTGATGTTCGTAGTGAAATGCACAAACTTCGAATCGGGGTAACTGATGGGGCATTCGTCACACCCAACGAGTGGTCCTTCCTTTGGGTCGAGGCCTAGTTAACCCTATAAACAGACAAAACTTTGTGAAAATTAAGCCGCTTTCGCTTCGAAAAGGGGGCTGGCTACGGTTCTGAAAGAAGTTTTTATTTTCCGTATAACCCTATCTATGCTAGAAGCGTGCGACATGCTGCTGCGTCCAAAGCTTAGGATACCGAAGAAGTTAAATCAAAGCATGCTTAGTGTAACGACCTCTGACCTTTAGAAAGCACTTTCCGAGCCTGCCAAGAACGACGTCTGGCTTGTTCTGCGCGTACGCAACCTGGAGCAGGACCTCACCGGCATTCTCGGGTGGCGCCTCACCACGAACAAGACGATGGATAACATGGAGGTCTACACTGCGGAGGACTCTCGCGGCAAGCGGATCTGTTTGACGATCACGACGAAGTCGGATGGCACAGTCTCAATGATCGAGTTTCGGCGGTCCAGACACTGCCAGTGCAAGTCAGGCTGGCGCAACAACCGTCATGATGACTTCAACAGCGTCCTCAACGACTTCGATGACAGCGATTACCGCGGCGACCCTGGCTTCGGCGGCTTCGGCAACTTCAACAACGGCGGCTGGGACTAACCCACGACAGGAAAATTTAACTCATGCTTCTCATTTTTAGACTAATCTTCCAGTTATATGAATTTTTCTTCGCGCATCAAAACACTTACTTGCTAACACCCACCGTCTTCGTATGTCGCCGCATAGCCCGTTGTTCAATATATTTAACCCGAGAAGTGTTAATGAAAGTATTGTACTGGATCTTTTGTGCAGTTACTGGAGGAAGAATTTTCGATGTCGGACAACCTCGGGCAAGACATTAACGAAGAATTCATATTCTGGATTCTGGAACCAAAGGGAATTCGTTTGAAGTGCACATTCGCATAGCATGTGCGTCCATTTTAGAGCCTCCGCATTCGTCGAAGCCTTACGCTTGCATTGTATCGTTTGAGAGCAAAGAGGAAAATAGGCCAGCGACCAAATGTCGGGCCGCGTGATCTGGGCGGATGACCACACTACGTAAAAATAATCAGCCGGTATGCGTCGACCAACGAAATTTTTAATGAATTCATCAAAATATGCCCCAAATTATAGCTGGGACCGCATGCGGCTGTCTAGATTCCGGAAGCTCTCTGTTTAGAAACTTTCTGTAAAAGCAAACTTACCAACAAAATCAGATCGGTTTGGTTTGCTGTATGACCAGACGTGACGGTATGTGAGATCGTCCAGCGCAATGTAGGCCCTCAGCTCTAATGATGCATCTGACAAACGTCGCGGGCTCGCGGGCCGTAGCATGAAGCCACCGGCCCGATCGGGTGTTGCCTTCTGCCTGCTTGGGGCACCCCAAGCGCCCCAAGCGCTTGGGGTGGGACTTGGGACATGCGCGAATTTTTGGGTCCGCCATGCACGAAGCCCAAACGTAAGGAGCTTATGCCCAGTAGGAAAAAGATCGGTTTAGGTTCGCGTAGTACTTTCTGCGTAACACGCATGTAGTTTAATGAAGTGTAACAAAAATGCCATTCATTTTAGACATACCCTTTTAGCTTGCTTCAAAGGCAGCGTCCGTAGAGACCGGTGGTGGCACATCAAAAGCAGCATGAAAGCGAGGAGAGCCCCGCTTACTAATTATGGATACTACAAGGCTATGACGCAGTCCGGCGCGCCATAGCGAGTCACACGCGGGAAATGCCTTCCACCACGGCTAGGTATTTCTTTGTCGTGCGCACCTTTGAGCACCAAAGGTTTGCCTCGCGATCCATCGACCATCTGAGACGGCGGTGTTTTTGTCGCTAAGTTCCAACCTGCTTGGCACACCAAGAGCATGAGAGTCTCAGCCGGATTAGAAAACTGCACGGTCACTATGCGAATTTAGCTTAGGCTTAGTTTCTCGCTTCGTCAAAGAAATTCTTCCACGATTGATCTTCGAACTGGACACGCGGACCAACAAGTAAGATTCATTTGAGTAAAGATCGGCAACGCAGCCCGTATCCGTACTAACATGACTGTACCGTACTGACCCTACGCGTACCGTACTTCGTACCGCACAGGACGGTACGGCACGGCAGCATGGGCAAACTTGTAACGTCATCTTGAGACGTTTTGCTTCCGGAAGGTTCAGGTCATTAAGCTTAGGCTCAGAAGGCCAAGCTTACTGCTTCCCAGCCGACCATCTGTCTGTGTTGGATTAAGCTTGGGCTTGGGGTCGCCGAAGATTCGACGTAAAAGTCGCAAGTTTACGTGATGTTGACGTTGGCGCAAGTTGACATCCTTAGGCTCAGCTAGATCACTAGTTGTCGTGCCGCCCAACGAGAGCTAGAAACCAACCCTAGAGCAATTAGGTACCCTTGATAGTGCAATGCGCCGAAAGATGCCGACACGAAGCACGGATATCACTGAAAACACGTAGCAAAACGAGTTATTAGCGTACGCAAGCATGCATGATGACCTTGGGTAAGGTGGAAGATTGAGCACGTTAGTGGGGCCATGTACACCCTGCTTCGCATGCAAGAAGAAGTGCTTCATGTATACCAGCGGCGTGCAAACGGCGGGCTGAACGTGTCTTTAGCTCAGAGCGACAATTCGACACTCCTTTTTAGATTCTGACCGGCGAGACCTACCAGATCAAGGCCGAGATCAGCAGAACGTCGTCGCAGACCCAGTACACCTCGTTCATGATCCACTACGGCGTCAACGGTCGCAAGAACATCAAAGTGGCGACTCCCAGTGGCGACGTACAGTTCATCTTCAGCCGTTCCGCTTTCAGTGTCAACCACACCGAGCCCGGCGCTGGTCGGATCCCGCACATTCTCTCCATCATCTAAGCACGATGCCGCGACTCCGGTCTTTCCATTGTTCATTCTTGTACTTTGTTCATTTTTCGTTGATTCTTCTCTTTTGCCGGACACTTCCACCCTTTTGATTATACATAACTTGATCCGCAAGTCGTCGAAAGGACCTTTCGCGTCGCCGGATCCGCAAGTGACCTGCTGGAGTGGCCACCGAGTGCGAAGCCCGCGCGTAGTCCATTCGCTTGCGACTTCGGACTGCAGCCGGCCAGTGACCCAAGATGCCGCCACGACCGTGATAAGTGTGCGGTGCACTTTCGGACCCTCGTGTCAAAGACCCCAAGGAATCAAACTGAGGCAAATTGAAGTGCCCGGTTGGTTCCAGCAATCTATCCCCTAAGCGAAGGTTCTGAATCGTTGTTTTTTCTCAAGAGCACTAGTAAATCTGTACGACGCGGCCTTCGAAAATTAATTTGAACAAACTCGGGTGTGCACGGTTCATGAGTGATCACAATGCTGGAGTCTGTCCTAATAATTTGATGAATTCCGGTTATTGCTGAAGTAGCAGATGCGGAAGCAAGGCGCTTAGGTCATGTTCAACTGGAATTCGGCGTAAATCCTTCCACTACCGTGTTGCCAAAATCTGCCAGAACATTGACTGTGATATTCTCAGACACAAGAAACTTTCTCTCTTCCGTCAACACCTCGACAAAATTGACCTTAACTCTCACCCCTCGATCCGTCTTAAACTCCCGCTCTCCACCTAGCTTATTGCCACAATGTTGTGCTAATTTTTCTAGACTTTGACATTGTCCCCACCTCCGGTACTCTGCTTTGTCTTCAAGATTGTCTAATAAGGCTATTGCCTAGTATGTGCGTGGCCGATACGAAATGTGCGTGGCCGATACAAGTCCTCTCAGTTTGTTGCGGACGCGACGGTCCGTGAGCACACTGCAAGGAAAGAAGGACGAACAGGGGACTGGGTGGTGGGAGGTGGCGGATTACACAAGAGGCGAACGGTTGGGCCTGGCCGGGTCACAGGCGCTAGCCGCCTGCCTTATGACATGCCCCGCTCCAGTTAAGCCAGCTTTCCAGGCTGGCAGCGTAGAACAATACGAGGCGAAATAACGATGCAGGAAGGAAATGTGGAGACGAGTTTTGGAGGGTATGGGGAGCAAAAGAAACATGTTAAAACGAACAAGTGGGTCTGAGTGGGGACGCATAAGAGAAAATGGAGGCGACGAAGGGAAAACGAAGATTACTGGCGTTGATGGTCGTTGTGGTCGAATGGTGATGACGGTGGTCCGGAAGGCTGGAGCACGGAGAAGGGTTCGTTGAGCGGGGGCGAGTCGATGTCGTGGCTGGAACGCGAGCTGGAACGGGAAGAGACGTCGTGGCTGGAACGCTGGCGGGAACGAGACGAGGCGTCGTGAGTGTTGATGCTGCGGCCTCGAATGGAGTGAAGACGGGTGTCGTTGGCGCGGGCGGACGTCGAGGGCAGGAGATCTGGCTGCAAAAATAAAGGGTCATTTCAGTCTCCGGAAACACTTTAGAGGAGCTAGTATCCACAGGGACACTCCCTTTAAAGGTTTCTCCGGGCGGCCCAGTAATTATTTTAAAACGTTCGTTAA
Organism: Aphelenchus avenae; assembly: GCA_020875895.1. NCBI lineage: Eukaryota > Metazoa > Nematoda > Chromadorea > Rhabditida > Aphelenchidae > Aphelenchus > Aphelenchus avenae. The sequence continues at coordinate 113,308 of JNEY01000299.1, forward strand.
GCCAAATCGGAACAAGGTCACTTAATTGTCCAACGCTCAGACTTACCGCATCGCCTGCTGATCCGAATTGAAGTCGATCTAGTGGGCGCGGCGGGAACGTGGCATGAGCCCTGGGCACGTTTCGCAGCCAGTGCTGTCCGAATGCAGTCTTGATACGGAATGCGTTGAGCCTCGGCGAGACATTTAAACCTGCTCGGTCGGACAGCGACGACGGTGGAGGCTTTTCTGGCAACTTTTTTTCTTGCTAGCCAATTTTGCCGTCACTTTCGCGTGTTACGCGCATTTTGGTTTTCATTTGCGCGCAGTCACCTCCCTCCCTCGCTTGCACTGAAAGCTGAATCTCCGGTTCAGCAAGTTTTAGACGCCGCTCGCGGTATTTCTTGCGCTTAGCGCGTTTGTTAAGAATGCGCATTTGGTCTGATGGTTCAGTGCATAGATAGTCGTAGGCGGTATCACTAAGCCCAAATTTCGCGCACTTATCAGGCGGTTTGAGATGAGGCTCAAGCATGCTAGCGCCCGATTCCGCATTGGTTAACTTAATTTCCAGGTCGGCAAAGGCATTTGTACCAATTATGACTGGGAAGGAGAGCTTATCACCGGTCAACTGAACGCGGAGGGGTTTTGCGCCACTTCCAAGGGACACTTGCAAAATGGTAGACCCCACGCAGCTGAGCGGGTCGCCATTTGCGACGGAAATTGCGGTAGACGGCGGGTCAATAGGCCAGGTCTCGGGGTCGACGCCCTTTGCTTCAAGTAGGCCTTTCAGGTAACCAGCTTCAGCTATGCTTGCCGCTGCGCCGCTGTCCAAAAGAGCTATTGAATGCATGTTTTCTACAAGAACGTCCGCTTTTGGGATGGGTCCAATTGCGCAAGGTCCGGCTGTTGGATCGTTCAAGGTAGTGATGGGAAACGCAGCGCTTAAGGTGTTATGCGTCTGGCCAGCGAAGCGTGGCGCTAGGTTGTACGTGTTTTGGTGCCGTGCATGGAGACCGACGTGTGAGGGTTCTTCAGACGTTTGAACCGTGATCGCATTGTTAGGTGCGGCAGCGACACTATTGGTCTTTGCAGCGGGCGAAGCACGAAATTGGCCCTGGGCCGGTTTCATCCAAGTAGGTTGCGCGCTATGGCTATTACCTGGGTTACTTCCAGTTTTAGGTACGGGTCCATTATGAGCAGGGTTTCCTGGCTCGTACGTGTTCTGCGCCGGCTTTCGGTTCTGAGCAAATTCTTGGGCTGCCGGAGGCGGAACCCACTTAGCATTGTATGAACCACTTTGAGGTCGGTTTCCTTTATTTGGTGGAGATGCCGTGTATGGCGACGGTGCTTCGCTCTTTGCCGCGTATAGATCAAGACTGCGCCTTAGTGTTATTGCATGGTCCACTAAGTAACGGAATTCCTTGTGTTCGGATTGCTCTAGCAGCGAAGGAACGAGATCGCTATCATCTAGCCACCGGATGAAATATGACTTAGCTATTTCGTCAACCTGTGCCAGGGGACACTGCGGACTCATCGCATCTCGCACTAATTTCTGCACTCGCGCCCCAAACTGCTCGATCGATTCTTTACTTTGTCGCGGGCTACCATTTAGCATACTTGTGAGGTTAGCGGAACGTCGCGGTTCGTCGTCGGCCAATCGCAGAAGTAATTCACTCTTGACCTTGCCGTAATCATCCGAGAAATCCCGTGGCATAAGCTGCAAGGCAGTAGCGGCCCTCCCCGTAACTCGAACTTGCAGCGCTTCGCGCCGCTCTTCATTACTCCATCCGCGCGTGATTAACTCAAACTCGTGGAACCAGCGTCGGACCTGCTCTGGGCCCTCACCTCCGTCCAAA
>JNEY01000299.1:117586-138979 GCA_020875895.1 Aphelenchus avenae
ATTATAGCCCCGGGGCCATAATTTTTTTGCTCTTGTTCAAAGGGGGCCATAATTAGAGGGGGGCCTTAATTATTTTGCCACTCCGCGGGCCTTCGGCCCGCGGAAAACTGAGGAAATTTTGCCCAGAATCGTCAGAAATCAACCAAAAATTCGTCAAAATTTGACAAATATGGTGTAGAATGGCGAGTATCCCATAGTGTTCTACGTGCCTTAAAACCTGTAATGGCAGTGTTCCCTCGGCTTACCATATCTGGGAGGCACCCACCATCCGACTACCCAAGGGTCCCCCCTTTGGTTTTTCCCAGAGACGATGCAAAAGTTTAAAAAAGTTTATTTTTTTTGTGTCATAAAAGTTTGGCATGGCATGTCAAAACATGTTTTCCTGGCAAGTCAAACTTGCCTTTTTAAACGGGTTGTTGGCTGTTTTACGATATGCAGACGCGCATTCGTGAGTACTAATCGGTACCGCGTGTAGACCCACTCATTGCGTCTGGAGGAGTTAAAAATGAATTCTTTTGATCCGGTCCAGATGATTTGACCTTCTATGACAGTGGCACCGAACTGTCCGGCAAGCAATGCACTAGGGCTGGGAGGTACTCGGTCTAAGAGCTTCCTGGTGACATCTTTACGCGGAGATTTTATTTCGTGCGTTGTCAGTAAAGCGGTCAGTAATTGACCATGCAAGGTCAGTAAAGTGGTATCTATTCGTCCGGCTTGTAAAAGGCGTCGTGAGGGCGCTGGGCACGGATCAGTTCGAGCCGGCCGCCTCGTGAAAGCACAATTTGGAGGTGCATCGGCGCGACTGTTCCACGTTGCTTGTCGGGGAAGTCGTAGATGCGCAACCGCCCGTACACGAGATCGTTGCCGTACGAGAGGTACTGGGCAAAGTCGCGAAGGTCCTCCTCCTCGACATGCGACCGGGACACGGCGATTCGAAGCGGCTGAGTGCGCGTGGACACGGAACTTGCCTAAAAACTAGTTGTAGCAGAGGTGTCTCCTCAGGACAGGGCAGGTCTGGGTCTTGATCCTGGTAGTGGTCCTGTGGTTCTAGGGGGTTCTGGGATCCTGGTCCGGCCGTCGAAAAAAGATTGCCCTTCTCGACTTTCGATCGTTGCTAGGAGCTTACCTCTATCAGACGCTTGAAGAGTCCATTCGTGAAACTGCCCCTGTATATTTCCAGCTTGCGCGCAACTGCGTCTTCTCCTGGGCCGACCGGGTCATCTGGCTGCATACAGAAGTCGACTATTGCGGTGTCCGTCACGCAGAATCTGCCACCGTCCACTGGATCCGTACCGACGAACGAGGCGTATCGCACATGTTTCTTGAAAAGTGCTCGGACGAGCTCGTCTGAAATTTGAGATGCGAGAAGGCGACACATCCCGAGGTGTAAGCTGGACGGCGAGAAATGCAGGAGGACTTCGCGGAATTGAACAGGCGTCAGTTGGGCGCAGCTGCTCTCAACAATGCAGAGGTCATCAGTAACGATGGTCGTCTGAAGGACGAGCGCCACTACTTCCGGTGGGAAGACGAACTCTAAACACAAGTAAGTACATTTTTGGCGAACGTCTTATTCGCTGGAAAGCTAGTAGTTAGAGTGCGCTAGGAATCGACCGAATTCGCGGTTGTGTGCATTAGACATGTTTTGGAAGGGACTTACTATCGAGTGTAATTCTAAGCATGCATTCAGGTTTACAGAACTTGCAAAAAATACCTACTATTGAGAAACAAGCTCGAGACGCGAGAGCTTCTCAGCGCTTGTATGAATTCCGAGAAGACGCGAGCAGTGTCCTCGTGTTCATTCGAAATCTCCCGTTTCAGCGGACCGTCGACTCGAATGTGCGAGCTCACGTCCTTTTTCTCGTTCGATGCCGAGACGTGCGCGTGGTCGACTTCACGGAGGCAGACGTTCGACATGCGCTCTGAGACTAGTTGTCGAAAGCGACGGTTAGTGAACTGGACGTCGTCAAGCGCAAAATAGCGAAACCACCCGCTAATTTCATGCGAAACCTCCCGCTAATTTTGGGCACCCGCTAATTCTTGCGAAACCGCCCGCTAATTTTTCGGCGCCCGCTAATTTCATGCGAAACCTCCCGCTAATTTCAGAACACCCGCTAATTTCATGCGAAACCTCCCGCTAAGTCACACTGAAGGGGCTTAGTTCATTGCGACGTGCCAAGTAACCAAGTGCCATCTACATGGCCAAACAACAGACAAAGCGGGCGAAACTGCAATACACAGTTACGTTATAGCGTAACGATTTTGACGCTTTGCAAGAGGAGTACGGCCTGCTTTGGCTTTGCGCTTCTCCCTTTGATTATGCTGCATCTCCTTCGCCGTTACTTCCGGAGCGCAAGGCACGATCGATTTTGGGCCGCTCATCACCATGGTCACGTGCTTGCACACTTCCTTTTTTCTACCAGCCCGGCAAGTGCATACGTAAGACGTACAGACACGACACGGGTGGGTGTCCTTGATGTGCGCTTACAGCAGCTTCTGCTGGCCGTTTTCCCTATCCTTTTTCAAGGAACGTTGCAAATGCGAGCATGCGACGCAGAGTGTGGTCCCTTGACACAGAGGTGCTTTGGAAGCTTGGGCTTGTGAACCGCGTCGAACGCCAATACACATTGACAAAGCACATGATGCGAACGGCATGCGGAAAGTGGGTCTTCGCAGCGAAAGTAACAGCCAGTGTTCCGTCGGCAAGTATGTCGGGCGGGCGGTAGGTGCGCTGAGCAACCGCGCGAAAAATGGCACCGTATAGGTACTTGTCTTCGGGTATGCCCACCGCTGCTCGCGTTGCAACGAAATTGTGGTCGACGTTATAAGGATCAACGACCAAGACGTAGGAGGCTGGCTTGGAAGGTGGCTAGGTTGGCGTTGTGGTTAGCTCCGTGGACGGTTTCGCTATGAAATTGGCGGGTGTTCCGAAATTAGCGGGAGGTTCCGCATGGAATTAGCGGGTGCCAAAAAAATTAGCGGGAGGTATCGCATGAAATTAGCGGGTGCCGAAAAATTAGCGGGAGGTATCGCATAAAATTAGCGGGTGTCGAAAAATTAGCGGGAGGTTTCGCAAGAATTAGCGAATGCCGAAAAATTAGCGGGAGGTTTCGCAAGAATTAGCGGGTGCCCAAAAATTAGCGGGAGGTTCCGCATGAAATTAGCGGGTGGTTTCGCAGTTCGCGCGTCGTCAAGCGTCCAACGGTCCAGCGGGAGCAGGACATCCAGGAGAACTTCCCGCGGCAGAGACGACATTGCGCTATAAAACGCCTGAAACACAATGCTTTACTAGGCTTAAAGGACTAACGTTAGCGTCGAAATCTGACAAAAAAAACTGAAAGGACACCAAAATCATCCGAAATAGCAGGATTATCAGTATCGGGAGGCCGATAACGAAGTTTTGACTTCTCCTGCGGGTAAGTTTGCAGGTGTCATGTCTGTCTCAGACACAAAAATGCGCATTTTTCTACGAAATGTTCTTGCTCACCGATTGCGTCATTTGCCAGCGAGGTCGCAGCCTACACGTATTGAGCCAACGAAACACCAGACGGTCCTGCGGAACGTTCCGCTCGGGTCCTGCTCTTATTGAAATGAGCTACCGCTGATTGAAGCGACTAAAGTGCGAATGATGCGCAAAGCATAGTAAGCGAAGTTTTCTAAACCTAGAACAACACTTAAAAGTGCAGGAACGTTCTTTAAGGCGACTTGCCTTCGCAAGAGTCAAGTCGAAACACTTTATCCCGTGCAACGAAGCCAGGAGGGACGGCAAGTCGGGGCTGGCACATGATCGGAGCCAATGAAAACCAGAATCAAATATAATTCGACGTAATCGATGAGGTTTTATTTATTAGTTTCCCACGAAAGTGAAGTGTGGTCCAAATGAAGCGTTAAATTCGGTTTGAACGGTTTGCGCGAGAAATCATTAACCAACAGCGTCGCTTCTTAGTCCAAGCACGAGCTGAACAGTTTAATAATCCGACAGAACAGAACAAAACTGCTGCAGAACAGCTTATCAAGTGGGCGTTTATGTGCTGGTCAGCGGCGGACCAGCAGTCTGCGACTTCTCCGCTGGCGTAAAGATGATGTAGTTTGGGCACGTTTGATGGGGATGCCCCGGAACTGAAATTATATTCGCGTTAAAAGCATTTATTCAAATTTTGCTATGTGCATCGCACTATGGTTCTGGCAAGATGAGCTTAAAAGCATGAACTGATGCAGCAGTTCGTGAATTCACAATCGACTAACGACTGAACAATAGTTCTCGGCGTGACGTACAACTCGAACGTCTTGAGCTTACCGGTTCCACCATGGGTAGAAGAACAAAGCCGAGAACGACGAAAGCGAGTACGGCTAGCGAGAAGAAGCTCTTGAGCGACAGGTCATCCAATATGGCCATGAGACGACGTAGATTACAAGAAGTCCTAGGATGCCAAGGGGTAAACGAGGCGTTTATTGCCTGTTCCCCTCAAGTGGCTTCTGGCCGTTACTTAGGCTTTGGACGTTTTAGACAAGAGCATCTCAAAAGCGTGGTTTAAAAACATGCGGTCAGCAGGCAGGCACATTTCAACGAAAGTTGTGCGTCGAAAACACACAGCCGGGAAGGAAGTAGTCGCCGGCTGTGATCGTCGCAGTTTCAAACCGGTTAGTTAATTGAACGGCGCCTTCTTCTCGGGTGAAAGAACGTTGCTGGTAATCTGTGAAGTTCAGTACATCTACTTTTCGTTCTCTTTAGTACTGCGTTCAGTGGTGCGCATATTGTTTTTCTTTTTTACCTCAGAGATTAGCCACGAGGAAGCTCAATGGCTTTTCGAAGTTCCGATTCCGGAAAACACGGTGCGTCGGAAAAGCTTATAATCATGGGCATATTGCAGCAGGTAAGCATCTGCTAATCACTACACTCATAGACTAAAATCTCGGTGCTTCGATACACCCTCCCCGCCCCTAAGTGCTGCTAGGGTTTTGCCTCAGACAGCACCGATACCTGCACGAAACAGTGCTTTCGTGAAAAGATTCTCGAGCTTTGCCGAGCGGTAGAAAATAACTTCGTTACGCATCTGCTTCTACCTCAGTACCTGCAAAGCCGACAGTGACACGCACTTCCGCGGAACCAAACAAGCAAAAATGAATGCGAGTGCGTTCCACAACGGGCCATGTAGTTCGCAAATCGCGGAATCTCAGTGCGATTTTACGTGAAGTACGGGGCCTTTACTGCCCTCGCGAACAGTCAAGCGACTTGTAAACGGCTCTTAAAAATGCCCACTTACCGGTCTATCCATGTGAACCTCGCGTCCTTGGTTTCCAGAAGCTCTTACTCGACAACCGGTTTGACAAAGACTTTATTAACACTTCCGAAACAGGAGCGAAAACGGCAACAACCAACGACCAGAATATCCCAAAACAGCACATTAACGGGAACGTTCATCTGCTCAGAAGTCATAGTCGAACTCCAGGTACTCCTTGTCAAGCTCTTGAACGCGGACGTAGCCGTCTTCTCCGCCGGAGACGATGATGTTACCGCTAGGGTGGAACGCGATCGAATTGATCGGACCGAAGTGTCCTAAACCAAGTAGTGAAACAGTCGTCAATGACACAAGTGGAGAGGCTTTCGAGGCCAGACCCTTGAGGCTTGAGACCTAGACGGGGACTGAGATTACGAGGCAATCATAATTTTTCGCAGAGACTGAGCGTGCTCACTTGCGACCAGAGTCTGTAAAGCTCATTTTGGAACTTATCCGAACGGCATCGCCTAAGCCGCAGAATGAGAGCTGTCGAAAACGTACCTTTGAAGTTGGCGAACTCCTCCTCGAAGACCATGTGGTAGAGTTTGGCCTCGAACTGACCGGAACCGTGTGCGGTCTGCGTGACGGACATCGCCTCCTCACCACCTCCGAGAACGATGTGGTCACGGATCGGCGAGATGGCGGCCGAGTTCACCGGTCGTCCGGACCTGAAATTGAATGAAAACTGAGCTTTTTTCCGGTCCTAGCTGCTTACTTGTAAGTCTTGAGCTTGTCGAGCGTCGCCGCGTCGTGCAGCGCCGCGGTCTTGTCCGCGGAGGAGGAGATGATGAAGCACTGGTCGGACGACATCTGCAGGTCGGTGATGTTGTAGGCGTGCGGGTTGTTGAAGTTCACGGGCTCTTCACCCTGGCGCACGTCGTACTTCATCACGCGGCCGTTGTTGCAGCCTGAAAGAGTTCCGTCAATATTTTAGTCATATGTGCCCCGTTCTCACCGCCCGTGCCATTCAGCTTTCCGCATTTTCAAAACTGGCATTTCCTTTCTACCGAAAACTGCGCGGATCTGCACGTATCTGACGAAAAACGGCACGGCAGTACAGATTAAGGAACACTCGGTAGCGTTCAGTGCTGAATCTCCCCATTGTCGTACCGTACTGAACCCTCCCGTACTGCCGTACCGTAGTACGGTAGGGTACGGCCGTACCACCAGTACGGTACGGCTCCAGTGCGGCACCTACTCGTTATAAAGTACGAGGAAATCGAAGCCGTACCGTACTGCCATGCTGATTCTCCATCCGTGCCGTACGCCGTACCACCTTAGTACCGTCAGTACGGTACAGTGCCGCCGTAACACCTTTAGTACAGATCCCTAACGGGTGTGGACCAAACTGCCTTCAGGAACGGATGCAGACTTGGCACAGAAAGGTGGGTCAGGAAGGGAGGATCAATGTCAGCTCCTTTCAAAAACCGGACGCAAGAACGACGCAAAAGGCGATGCAGGCTTACCGATGATGATCTGGTCGTCGAGGTGCGAGAAGACGCATGAGTCCGACTGCGTCTCGAGCGGCGACTTCAACACGTGGTGCGGGTTCTCGCCGGAGATGTGCGACGGGTCGCGCTGGTCGATCACGTAGAAGTTGGCCGGGTTCATCGCGATCTTCGTCGTCGAGAACGCGACCAGGTTCCCGCTGTAGGAGTAGCTGATGGAGCGCACCACCGTCGGCAGGTTGCGCGTCGCGACGGTCGTGCCCGTCTCGATGTCCCACACCTGAAAATCAGCACGTAAATGAGGTAGGTGTAGCACAATAAGTGCCTAAGGACGGTTCTGAGACCGTCTATGTGCCTAACCACGGCTGAACGATCAGTCTAAGTACAGGCTCTAATCAGAAACTAAAAACCTACAGATAGAATACCACGAAAGCTCTAACCAATAGACTTCAAGCTTAACTAAAGCTCGTTCATACGCACTTCACTCTGCTGTATTAGCCCCAAAAAAACGCCTTCAGTTTTGAGCTTTCCGTGCTTTGGCCGAGCTAGGTAAGAGCCGTGCCGTGATAGGTTAAGCTGCAACGGCACAATCGATCCTCAGGTCAATCCGCGCACTCTCTAGGCTAAGCAGCTTCGAGACTGTTGCCTAAATCGGCAAGACATCCTACCACTCGTAAAAGGAACTCGAGTCACCATCCGCATCGGATACGCCATGGAAAAAGGCATGGGGAACTCTAGCTTAGAATTGCGGAAAGAAAGCGAGAACCTGTCGAACTTTCTCAAAACCACTCGGAATTCAAGTCTAGCCTCATTAACGATTAAAACGACTGTCTTATGGGCCTAGAGGAAAAGGATCTAATGGAACTGGGGCGTTTAACTTGGCTCGTGCGCACCTTCATGGTGTTGTCTCCGGAGGCGGAGACCATGTGCTGCGTGTCCCAGGTGATGTCGATGTCCCAGACCACACCGACGTGGCCGTCATAGGTGCCTAGGCGCTCGCCGTTCTCCAGGTACCACACGACCGGCGACTTGTTCTTGCCGGAGGTGAAGAGCAGGTCGCCTTCGCGGTTGATTCGCACTCGCGTCAGCGGTCGGTCGTGGCCTTTCAGCGAGAGTGGACGCATTTTGGTGGCCTGAAAGAGAGCATTAATGAGGGTTACAACAAGAAAATCACGTAATAATTGCAAAAACGAATGCATATGATAATTCAAAGCGTGGACATCGGAGTGGTTAACGCTGAACACTTGCAAAAAAAAACTTATTAGTTTGCCTCATAGTGTCGACTCTTAGCCTACGCGCATTTGCAAGCTAAAGTATTACTTTCTGAAACGTTAGAATCAATGAAAAGACCACGGCATAGAGCCTATTTTCAGACAAGCTTCTTACTAATATTGCGTAAGCGCTAGTCAAAACGCGTTAAATCTTTCTACTTTTTTGCTGGTGCATAGATATTTACGGACCATTTTGGGGGCTATTTTCGTCTGTAAATCCTCAGTTACGTATGTGAAATACAACTACTAGAAGCTCGTTAAACACACTGCGTAAACACGCCGAATAAAAGCTCGTTTGGCCTCGAAACACGCAAGCATCGGGGATCCATCCATTAGTTCCGACACGCTTGGCGTTTTGTGTGCTCGGGCGCAGCTTGCGGCTGACGCTTGGGTCAGGTGTTCTCCGACGTGCGTCCGACGGTATCGCCATTAGCGCTCGAGTATTTCACCGGACACAAACATTCAAAGACCAATTCAATTGCTGAGAAGTGGCAAAATTAAGCACAAAACTGCATTCGGAAACAGCATATACTGGACGGGTTGTGTGTAGCAAACAATGCAGGTTGAAAACGCTCTAGCGAAAACAGAAACGTGTTCACCGTGCTGGAGCTACGGCTGCGTAAGGAAGGTAGTAAGCTTTCGCAGATTTTTTCGAATTTCGGTAATGCACCCCGGACATGATCCTGGAATATTCATTTGAATCAATTCAGAACATAACCTTGAAGGCGCGCTGATTTATTCAAGAAGCTTCATTATCGTGGGAGCTAGTGCAACAAGGATGACAGAAAGACGGCCGGTACACAGTTGCAGCGCTATAGCGGCCGAACTCCTCAGCGGCAGTTGGCGCACTCTCAAGTCGAGCCCATAGAGCTTGCTTTCGCCCTCGTTAATTATGTAGAGCGCGATGGAATGATCCATCCGGCCGACCTTCCCGATCATCAGTCGATTTCGGTAGCAGTATGGCAGCACTTTGGAGGGTTCCTCTGTGTCTTCACTGGAGGTGTATGCCGGTAGGACGGCCGAAACGGAGTACTTATCACGGCTTTCGAGCGGCTGAATCACGAGACCGTCGGGTAGGAGCCAGTGGAACTCAGGCTTCGGATTGGCACACACCTGAAGTGGAACTATTCCGCAGCGTATTAGAAGCGTCCATCGCAAAAAAAGTTACTTCAATCGGATACGTGGCTCGAGCAGGACCTAACTAGACGATGTCACTGGGTGATACGGATCGGCGTAAGCGTACAATCGTATAGGCCCCGCACTCTTGGGCACGTGCCACAGAAAGCGTATTCAGAGAGCATAGATATCATGTAGAGACGCCTCTCACATCGACATACCTATACTTAGCGGATAATCTCCGTACTGTTACGTTCCTCCGTTCCTACTCACCCGCCCCTACTGCACTCTGTTCCGTACTGACCCCTCCGTACCAAACTCCATTCCGTAGCGTACGTCACGCCATACGGAGCGGCGAAAAAAACGGCGCTTTTCCGTGCCGTTCTACACTTCAACGGTCCGGGACGGCGTCTATTTTCCGAGCCGTTCCGTACTCTGCTCCGTACTGATATGGAACGGGATGCGGCCGTTTTATCCCTGTGCCGTTTCCATTCTCCGTTCCGATAATCTAAAAACTGTACGGAACGGAGTACGGTTCGGTACGACCCTCCATGTATACACGTACCGCACTGATCCTCTCGTACCATGTTGCTGTGCCGTGATGAAGCAACAAAAAAAACACCGTGTCCGTCACGCTGCGTACGGCACGAACGGCCACAATACAGCATGCAATGCGGCATTTTATGGCGCCGTACCGTAAAGTATTGGTACGTCGTAGAAGCGGTACGGTACGGGCAATCTAGTTTCATGATAGGTTACAATTCTTTGTGACGGCAGGACTATCCTTGGGCTGCGTGGATACGGAGCGGATACTAAGGAGAAAGGGCACACCGATGGACCCTTTCTAGGGTCCAGCGTTCGCAATAACTCACAACGACGCCGCTAATACTCCTTTGTTTCTGGACGCTACCTTACCTCAACCTCGATGAATCCATGCGCACCATGCCGTAAGTCCGCACCTTTTCTGTCGACGCTCTCGATACCAATGACCTCGACGTTCGCCTGACTGCTAGCGAGAAATGTGCCGCTTTCCTGGGTCGCCTCACAGCGGTACATTCCCGTCAGATTGAGCCACTTCGTGGGCACCGAACAAGCGGCCATAGTCAGGTGCGCGCCGGAGCCGTCGAAGTTGCACTCTTCGTTCTTGCGCTGGTTCCCGCAGGGAATATCGCGGAACTTTGTGTCCGAACGTGGTCGGTACTTCCAATGCACCTGTACTGGGGTAGGCCGCGACTTGAAGCTGCATTTCAGGTTGATCAGCCCGTCACGGATCTAAAATGCATCACTGAATCGGCAACCGTAATTGTGGTACAATTGTGACACGGGTGAAGCTCAGTACGGCAGTACAGTGCGGCTTCGACTTTCGGGTATTTTAAAACGATTACGGGCCGTGTTGGAGCCGTACCGTACTGGTAGTACGGCCGTACCGTACCGTAATTCCGTGCTACTGTGCGGCAGTACGGTACAGGCGGGGTCAAAACGGTACGGCGTACGGTACGAAGAGGGCCAGTACGGTACGGTGTTCGGTGAGGGTCAGTACGGCACGACGTACGGTACAAGTGCCGATCCTTAAAAGGTCGCGCGAAGCGTAGGTGCGCAAGTATGCCGCCGCCATGAAGCAACGATGTACTTTGGTAGTGTCCGCATTCTAACGTTAAAATACCACTCTGCGTGTTTGCGTCTTACTCTAACTGCCCGCTGTAGAATGTGGGCCGCCAAGCGCTTGCACTGCTGTGAGCACCGCATGGCGTGCTTGTCAAAGGACCGCAGCGATGTTAGTGAACTGCGGTTCTCACCAGCAATCACAGGATATGCTCGAAAAAAGTTGTTGTGAACTTCACGGGATAGTAGGGTGAAGGTGTACATGTGCACTTTCTATAGGAGGCTCAACTGCGGTACGCAACCATGAAAACCCCCGCTTTCATGGTTGCAATTCCGACAATCCACTGTACACGCAAATTTCGCAGCTTACCTGATAGATTCCTTCATTCGCCTCCAGAGATGAATCCTCCAAGTCAATTCCGCACTTCGGATGCTGCTCTATGTAGCACTGGCTTCGGCAGGCTTCAGCATTTACTACACCTACGAGTGCAGCGACGAATACAAGTGAGATTCTCAGGAAAGCTTCGAATAAAGCGGTCATTGAGTCGCCGCGGTTAATTTGCCTCGTTGCAATGCGCTTTGATGCGCCGACGGTCATTGATTTAATCGGGTGCTTATCAGTCTTCTCGTCTGCAAACATGACAACAATTGTGCATGCGGTAATACCGGCCCGGTTGTCGTAGCGGCTTGACGTCCACGCAGTTCTAAGTCTTATGTATACCGAGGTATCAAGGTTCCTCTAAAGTGTTCAAGGCATGATATGCTAACTGCTGACAGAAGTCGAGTCCATGGACATTTCGCAGATCCATCGATGGGTATGTGGATTCATAGACTTCGGGTCGGAGGCGTCAGGCACGGTCAACAAAGCACGAATCTTTTTACTCTCTGACCCAAACTATGTGGATTGGAATCTGCGTTAATTCGTTGATGTAACATAGTCGGACAGGTCTTTCGCTTGAGTTCGAACTTCACCCAGAAATAAAAGCATCTCGACTGGGCTTGTAGTGAACGCTATCGCCTAACTTAGTTACGTAAAAGCCGTGGCAAGGAAGTTGAGGACAACATAACGTTAAGATCCGACAGGCTGACCTGTTGAGAGACCACTTAGAGCGCAATCCTCGTACCCAATTACCTATTTGTGGCAGTCGAGAGGGAATAGGTAAACGTTCCTACCTACTGCTCACTGAGAGCTTCAACATTCTACACTGTGGGCCATCATTGACTTTGCTCCCTTGTCGTTCCACGTAGTGCTCGTGGGGATTGCACGTTTGCGCCTGAGGACTGCAGACCAAGCGCAATACGTCAAATTTATTTATTGACCCTGACATCACACAAAAGCAAAGTATCAAATCACAAGAAGTGCCGGAATCGAGTAAGCTCATATATACATGGACCCGTCCGCAGGGCCGATGTAGCCGACGCCGATGAGGACGATGTCGACGATGGTCCAGATGCCGAGGCCGCCGAAGCTGAACAGCTTCCCGATGGCGCTCTTCCACAGGCCGAGGTAGAAGCGGTCCACGCCGAAGCCTCCGAGGGTCACGGATAAAAGCATCGTCTTCGACCAGCTATAGCCGTTCGTCCAGCGGCATCTGAAAAAGAAGTTATGAAGGATAAAAATCGTACCGTACTGCCCACCCCGTTCCGCACTGCCCCATCTCGTTCCATACTCAGTGCCGTACGATTCGGTACGCCAGAACGAGCCCGTAATACGGTATGGTACGGTACGCCAGCAGTGGCCGTACTAGTGCTATTTATCTATGAAACTGGAACCGTACCGTACTCCGCACTGACCATCCTTACTCGCACAGTAAGCCGCCTGACCCACCCCGTAAAACTTTACATTTTGAAGCTGCTTAGTTTCCGCAAGCTCTAGGCTTAAGCCAACATAGACTCTGGCAAGTATTACGCCCCAAAAGCTCCAGTTTCGCGCAAAGACTAGCGTGTCGTCCCACGTCCACGGGGCTACAACGTACCTGACGTTCTTGTAGAAGACCCGCCGTCCCATGCAGACTACGTGCTCCGCCACGCGGCAAGTGGTCGTGAAGAGGCGGACGTCGGTCACGGAGCAGTTGCGCACCTGCTCGCACTCATGCTCTGCTTCGTCGGTCTGCCAGCAGTACTGGCAGGACCCGTGTCGCTGAACGCTGGCCTGCTGCACACATGGCGGCAGTGTGGTACAGTTGATACTGACGGCCTCACCGTACATGCAGTCCACGGGGAACGGGCAGCTCAGACACGAGGTGTGTTGAAGGCAATCGACTCGGGAGCACCTAAAACGACGTTTAAGAGAACGTTGTGAGGATTGACCGAAGGAGAATTTCTGGTTTAGACTCATAGCTGCAGGAGCAGTTGTAAGGAAGGACCAACTGAATGACAGTTACGTGCAAGCCTAAGGATGGCGGCAGGGTACCCGCGTATATGCGCGGGTCCCAGACACTTGTCTCGCCACGATCTTCACTGATGAGGCCCCTAGTCCCATGGCCAGCTAAGTATTTCCATGGCTAGGTTCAGTGACCTACGACTAGTATTTTCCTCGGGGTTACTGGTACCAAAATGTCCGCGGACAATGTTCGGACACGGGTCGTTTTGCGCTGGTCCATAACGCAAGTTTTGTTGCGACCAGCTTGCGGCCCATGGCAGATATGCAAAGAAACATAGCTCGCCTTAAATGCACCGGTTTTAGACGACATTAAAGGGCACACTCGTAGGTTGTTTGTACCTGAGCTATGTTTGCTCATGCCTCTCAGGGCATGCAACCTTCTGTGCTCACGCATGTGTCTACCTGTAAACCGCACGTTACTACACTAGGTAGGCCAAAGACAGTCGTGCAGCGGATTCCGAACGAAACGTTGCTTTAGAATGGCACGAAGCCCAGGATATCTGCACGTAGAAGGTGCAGTTTGCGTGCAAGGTTCTTTGCCCAAGTCCACGTTCAATTTACGCAACGCTCTGCAGGACTTGGCTTCTTTCCTTAGAGCGGCTTACAATGATTTGTCTGCCGCCGTCGACTTCGCGATGTAGCCGGGCGGCGTGAAGGCGTTGCCGGTGAAGTACGTTTGCGCCGATGCCGTTCGTAGAATCTGGAGCAGAACGGCTAGGAAAGTGGCTAGGCCGAGTGTAACGCCGGGCCCCATCTTAGCGGCATTTGTGGTGGACGCAGAACGGAGCGTTGAGGTGTTCTAAACTAGCAATACGTTGAGGAGTAAAGCACGAACCGGTAGGAACGGTACGAGAATCGAAATCACGCAAATAACGGGTACATTCTTTGCAAGACTAATACGCTTAGCGGTTAGAAATCATGCTTCTATTCAAGTTTTAACAGTGAATAAAGAACGCCTGTAATAAACCGTAAGACGCCGCGCAATTCAAAAGTTATCTGCCAGTTTAGGGCATCTTCAAAGGTTCTAGATAGTTGTACGTAGTCTCTATGTGGGCCAGTAACTTTACGTAAATTAATGCAATTTTGGTGGGAGGCGACGGAGAAATTATTGGATACTATTGGTGGACATATCGAGAATCGAGAAGGTCGCGGAATTAAAGCGAAGTTGCACGAGCTTGGCTTAGTGTGCGCTAGGTCATCGGCCAGCAGAGGCTTTGCGCTTCTTGTAGCGTTTCTTTTGAGGAAGAAGGTGAAACAATGCACCAGAATGCGTTGAGACTGGACATTCGCGAAAATCATGTGTTTGCACGTCTTGAGCGTACAAACCACGGAGATGCGCGAGTGACTTCCGCCTCTTCGTAGCACAAGACAAGCCGAAATATTACCGAGAAGAAGAAAGGAAGTTCATGACGAGAGCGACCCAGTGACGCGAAACGGGGCCAACAGGGGCATGCGGAATTACTCCAACGCTCGTAGAATACACGGACCCAAACCCTCGCAGGTTCATCGGGCCGCTAGAAAAGAATTCAGATACCCTCTAGTCGTGGTAGTATGAGCTTCAAGACTCTGGCTAACCGAGTGTATCAAGCAAGGTACCTGGAACCTTTTGAATTGCTCCACGAGTTCCGCTATAACGGCAAGCATCTAGAAGGGTAAAGAGTGGGCAAAGGTTGCCTGATTGTCCAAAGCGCAAATGGATTTCCGCTTTCGGCTTGATGGTTTGAGCTTAGGTTGGGCATAAAGCGTTCAAGAACAATGGAGACAGGTCTAAACTCAGACCCTCTGGACTTTTAGCACGCGTGGTTCACAAAGATCTACTTACTATGGGGCGCCGTTTAGAGTTACTCCTACTGGTTTCCTAGAGCTTAAGTACATGCACGTATGCGTCACGTTTCTCGTTTATTATTGCGTAACGGGAACAGAAGCAACAATGCCAGAGCTAAATAGACAACAGAATCAATAAATTAAGTCCTTAACGGTGGAAGTATTGCCATCACATCTTGAAGGTGGAACTGTTCCGGAGCTCACTTATGCAAGAATTTTGAGAGGTTTAAGCCGAAAAACTAAGCGTAAAGTTGCCTTAACGTGTCACGCATGGATTAAGGTAGGGAACAGGGCAGGGGAAAACAGGTGCTCCCTCTCGGGAAATGCATTTCCGCGCCCTCGACTCACTTGCGCTTCTTGCCGGCGCCCACCACGACCTGTTGCTGTGCTGTGGTGGCTCCATAACGCGCCTGGGAGACCTCGTTGACGAAGAAGAGCAATGCGACCGAAAACAGCACACAGACCGTGATGGAGACGCGGTGGATGGCGCCGGACGCGATCACGGCGATTACCAGCGCGATGAGCACCTCGTTGAGACCTGACTTCTCTTGCGATCCGACCGAGGCCATCTTTGCGTTACTGATCGCTGTGAGCGTGAAGATGAACACCAGCGAGCCGAGGCCTGAAAGAAGACCAAAGTAGATTCAAGCCTGAGCGTTAGTTTATGTCGTGGGCAATGGATGTGTTCTACGCTTGGTGCTAGAAAAATACTACTGATACTAGTTGGTAAGATAGCGCGCTAGTCCGCATAAGGAGAACCAGGGGTAGACCAGCTTGGTTCAAATGCTTAGTCTTCCGCTTTGCCTGCAACTTAGTTCGCACGTGATGTTAAGGTGAAGGCACAGGCGTGGCATGACGCTTAGGATGAGTGCAAGCTTACGTCTGCTTAACTTAGACGTGAGCATGGGCTAAGCTCGGTCTTGGGTCGAGGCCTATCTGGTGTTTAGGCTTAGCAGAAACGCTTAAGCTGCGTTCACTCTTATGCCTGGTCAGGTTTAAAGGTTAAAAGAAGTAGGCGCATCTTCCTTAGGCTTATGGCTTAGGTTCCTTGGCTCTGGCTTGGCCCTAAGCAAACACTTAAATCGAGGTTCAATTCGGTCTTTTTCGCTTAGTATTATTTCCGTTAAATGCTTACGACTAGGCCCCGCCAGCGTGAAGCCGTGTGGTATCCAGCGGACCTCTATCGGAAGTCCAAGCCGACAGAGCAAACAAGAGATTCCTTTATCCTGCGTAGCATGAGGTGACTACCGGTAAGAACGATCTTACGTCTTTTCATTAATTTTTTCCGGGACGCTACATCTGCCAACCCCCGGTAAGTCTCTACTTGGCATTGGTCGACGCTCATGGCTCCTTGCCTTACCTCCGGCTATAAGGGTTCCCTGACGGCTAGCGGCGAGCGTTTCCTTGAAGAGCTGACCGCCCGCGATGGCGACAAGCGCCAACACAAGAGCCACTGCAGCACTGAAGCCGTGGTTCGCCATTCTGAATGCTCTCCCTTACGCACTTGGTCCACTCAACGGGCGTAAAAATCGACCGGGAACAATAACCATCGAATGCATGCAAGCAGAATGGATTGAAATTTATTAAATTCGTCTCAAACTCAACAAATTATAACAACTGAACAAGAACAACAAAGGCTTGAAACAGGATGGGTTTCGAGAAGTCTCGGCTTATTTGAGGATCTCCAGGCGCCATTCGGTGTCGTTGCGGATGCGCGGCGCGACCATTTCATCCTCTAAAAGGTAGGGAATTACCAGGGTACTTCAAGGATAGAGATGATAATAGAGATGGGGTTCAAAATAGAGATGGGGTTCAGCGCTTAATGAATTCTTCGGAACATGTTTCTCTGCGAATAACGCTGAGGTGGCTAACGCTAGTTGGAGAACACTTTGCCAAGCCAAACACTTAGCAGAAAACCCACGCCACCGACGTTCGTGGGTCGATAGAAACTTAGCCAAGAAGAATTATACAGCATTTACAGACTAAATGTGAGGTATAATGAGCGAAAACTTCGACTGGTTTGCAAGTGGTAACTGGCAATGAGTTGGGAGGACGCAGCAATGAACTTACCCAGCGATACTCGTGGTGGCATGATGCCCTCTGAGGGCAGACGCACAATCCCGTCTTGACATCGATACTGAAATACGAATATACAGTGAAGAACTACAACGATCTGCGTAGGACGTAGCTTTAACTAGTGCACAGATGTAGATGGAAAAGGCACCGAGCTCGTAGTGATTCTGTTAAGCCAACTATGCGCAAGAATCCAATGTGAGAATCCGAAACCAGGGAATTTTCTGGGTCCACCCATACCGAAACTTTCGCTTTATCTGCTTTTGAGGCTATTCCTAGAAAGGGGCAAATGGGCCACAATCCTCGGGGATCCTAGCACTTGCTAAAAGCGTTTTGGTTGCATATCATGCCGGTACCATTAAGCTTCTAGCCTCTTGACTCTCAAACAAGTTGTCGAAGAATGCTTACAATCTCAAACAGTGGTCCTGGAAGCGTCCTCGGCTCCAGGTATCGCGGCCAGACCGTCTTCGCGCGGCTCGTCGCGAGTCGTACCAGCTCGAACATTGCCGTCTGCAGAGCGCGTCCCTCGTCGATGAGGTCCATCGTCACGAGGGCGGGTAGGAGCAGCTTCAGTTCATCTAAATCAGGAAGATGTAGAAGGTACTGAAAACCTCCGCGTACCAATCTGACGGTCGATGGCGGCATAAATGTCCTTCAGCGTGACAAGAAGAGCGGCGTCCTCGTACTGGCTGCCCTCGCGCAGTTGCTTCTTCTTCTTGTCGATCTGAAACGGCGCTATGAATGACCTGAATGCGAAGGCAAGACTAAAGGTCGGTACAACGGTTCCGTACGCCGTACCGCATTGGTACGGTACAGTACGGCGAAGTGAGCCAGACGCGCTGTACACACGCTGCTTCAGTACCTTTGTAAACGGACCGTACCATGCTTCGTAGCGCACTGGAACGCCTTTGGTTGACGGGTCGTTTAAACCCGTACCTACCGTATTACGGCTCGTACAATGTACTCCGTACCGTACTGGTACAGCACTGAGTACGATACGGGGGTCAGTAGGGTACGGCAATCCGATCCGACCTTAAATCGAACCCTTACGTTCTTGCGTCGCTTCGCCGACGCTGTGGACATCCGCGATAGTTGCGACAGCTTCGACATGTTGGAAACCGTGGTGGACGCCTCGCTCATGGCCTCCGACTGGCCCACGTCCAGGTCTCCCTCGGCGTCCATCCACTCTCGGAGTTGTTTGTGCTTCGAGTCCCGTACCACCTCCAGTCGCGCCGAGTGCCGCTCGATGTCCGACGACCACTGCGCGCACTGAGACTGAAGCGCAGCGACACGGTCCTTTAGCGCTGTTTCGAGTTGCTTCCGGGTACCTGAAAAGAACGTAAGGACATGTTCGTTAATGCCATAACTTACGCAAAACAAGCTTAATCTGTTAAGAAAACCCGTGGTTTGTACCACTTAATCGTAAAAGATCACACAGTTTCAGGCAACCAACGCTTCTTAGTTAGACAACGTGGAGCTGCTGCACAACGGTCTAGTAAGCATATAGAATGGGCTAGTGGTGATCCTTCGTCGCTCTAGTGAGGGCCTGTCAAGGGCCAAGGTGACGCTCGAATCTTCTTCGTTACAGTGACCTATGGAGGATCCGCCGAATCATGCATGACGCTGATTCAAAGCGATCCATTCTTGGTGGCAGCGGCATAGAGAGCTTTAGACTGCAGTGCCCTTAATGTCGGCCCGCTGGTCCACAAGGTGAGCCGACATGCATCGGGTGGGCAGTCCGAGGAGCCGCTAGATTCCCGCCTACCTAGCTACAGGAAATCTAACTGGCAAATACGGCTATATAGTGCTCCACATGCCGTTCAGGATCAGGGCTGGGCAAGGCCTGCTTCCAGACCCTAGTCGAGGAAAAACGACGGTGCATAGCGCGTCCCGTACTCGAAATTTTCGAAAAGCGTAGTGAGCTAGGCTTGGCACACCTTCTCCGAGTTTCCCGGCGGTCTTCACGGCTCGTTGCCACTCTCCAGACTTGCAGTAGCCGTCGACAATCCGCGATGCATTGGCCTAAAACCCAGTCCATGCCTAGCAAACCAGCTTAAGCAGCTACCTCTTCGTCGATGTAGGCAAGCATATCGGCCACGGCGGCGTAGTTGTTGCGAGATTCGTGCTGCGGGACGAGCTTCTTCAGCGTCGCGACTATCTGCTCTCGTGGCAGCGAATGAGCTTCTGCGAGCTCTACGTACTTGCGGTGGTCTCGGGCGAGCTCGTAGCATCTTAGAGCGTTCGCGATGTCGTCGGATCGTTGGAAGAGAAGCGCTGCTTCGTCGTAGCGGGCCTTGGTGAGCGAATGTTCCGCGCATATAGCGCAAATTTCCTGGAAATAAGTTAGTGGGAAAAGGTTTAGTATATTTAGCGGGCCGTACCTATTCCGTACCCGCCGTGCTGTATCGTATTCTACGCTACAAAGACCGGCAAGGCGCTGAGTCAGTCGGTATCCGTATTCCGTACCGTTCAGGAGAGTACGGTTCCGAATTCCGTACCGTGCTGGACAGTACGGTTCCGAATTCCGTACCATTCTGGACAGTACGGGTCCGTATTCCGTTACCGGTCTGGCCAGTACGGAGTACAGTACTCCGCATGTAGGGAGCGGAATGACGTCACATTACGTCGTCGTACCGTTCCAGTATGGTGCGGAGTTCGGTACGGTGAATCCCTTCTCAGTGTACCCAGTGTTTCGCGTGTTCTCACCTTGTAATTCGGCGTTCCGCGGAACACCGACAACGCTTTCGAGTACATGTCGTGCCGCTTGATGTGCTGAACGCATTCATCGAAGCGTTCGTCCACGTGAGCGATGTGCTCCAGCGCCGACGCCCAGTCCTCCAGTCGAAGGTCGATGTGATAGCGTCGGTAGGCGTCCGGCGTCTTCGAGTCGAGCTCGTTCAGCAGCGCGAGGTATTCTTTGGGATCCTGAAAGAACAACCGTTCTTGTGCTTGTTGCGGAAGTATTTTACCTGCTCGGATGCTTGAATAACCGTCAAGGCGATCTTCAAGTCGTAAGTCTTCAGAGCCTGGTTGAATAGCGTCCGCTCGTCGACGAGATAAGTGAGGTGTCGCAGCCATTTCTCGAGCAGTTGCTGGCCCTTTCCGTTTGCTGGAACAGTTTTTTTAAGTCCCAAAGCTAGTTGAAAGCTTCCGTATTTCAAGTGGACTCTACAGATTTAGTACACTTGGCGGGCCATACCGAACCATACTCCGTATCGTTTTTTACGAAATAGAAAGCGAACGGCAGAGTATTAAAACGGGCCGTACTAATACTGAACGGTGTACGGGACGGCTCGAAAATTGCCGCCGTTCCGTGCCGTTTTAGTGGAGAACGGCATTGAAAACGGACGTATTTTGCCGTTCCGTTTTCTGTGCCATACTCTACGGACCGGAGTTCGGTATGGAGGGGGTATCCGGCATGTATAGGATTAAGAAGGCGCTTAAAGAGGGCTTTTGAGTCTTTCATGACGTACTAATGCTTACCTTCGGCCACTCTATGCTGCAGGTCGCTCAGCGCATCCGACACTCTCGCGCCTCCTTCCTTCACGAAGCAGGACAAGGTAGCGGTGTAGAGGCGTTGAAGCCGCGCAGTGTCCAGCGAGAGCAAGTGCTGTCGCAGCGCGACGCAGATCTTCGCGACCTTCCCCGCATCCGGCGTAGGCTTTCGGTCCGGGTACTGGGCGGCGAAGAGCGTCGTCGTGGAGTCCTCGCTGGTCAGCGTGAGAATGAACAGGTTCAGTAGGTCGGCGTCGTCCACTTGGTCGACGAACTTGTTGACGTTGGCAAGGAATGCCTAAAAGAAAACGATGACTTTCAACGCGCCAGAAATATGAAGCTACTAAAAGGCTGGTAATGTTTATGTTTATTTTGACTTTTCTCTCGGACGGTAGACTTGTAAGCCGAGCAAAACTCTCAGTTTTGTCGCGAACCTGTCCGCAAACATTAAGAAGGTAGGACATGCTAGTATTTGCCGGCTAGCACTATAAAATCGCATGCGGGTACCGCTCTCACGCCGAATACCTATACTGCACCGCATTCGCTGCCTGCCATGCCCCAGAAAAGCCTGTAGCTTTGTCACAATCGGTTCCGTCAAAAGAACAAAACACAGCAGGACACTCATTCCGTGTTACTCGAGTTCAACGTCGGAAGAGCTTCCCCAGAGTCGTACTTGTCATGTTCCATATACAGCTACGATCAGTTTCGACGAGAGTTACTGGTTTCTCAGCCCCTAGACTCGTGGGATTCAACAAGTGGGTGCTGCTCAAACGCTCCGACGCAGAACTGAAGTATGCACTAGCGCTTACCTCCGGATTGTGGTCGTAAAGGAGGTTCATATCGACGCGATGACGTCGCATCTGCTTCAGTGCATCCGCGAACTGAAGCCCGTCGAGAAGACGCTT
>JNEY01000299.1:144274-169317 GCA_020875895.1 Aphelenchus avenae
GCAAATTTTAACCTAAAAATTCGTTGGTATCGCCTGCGGCGGGCCAATTTTGGACTCATTTTTGAACACATTTTGACCAAACTTGCCCATTTTTCGCAGAAAATGTGGTTGGTTCGCCTGCGGCGGGCAGTCACAGGTGTCCCAAGACTGAATTTTTCTTTAGTTCCGCGACAGAGCCAGGCCAAATTTAAGCGGAAATTTGACACTTGTAGTGGGTATTTGCCTTGGCTTAACTAATATTAAATATTAGTTAAGCTAAGAACCCTGTATCGGGCCGCTGCCGGACCGTGAACCGTACCGGAAATACGGTGCTCAACACGGCACGGGCGTCTCATTTACATTTTGGCCGCAATGAACTCGACTTACACTTCGTTAACGCTCCATCGGAGGTCAAGACCGCTAGGGCTGAGTCGGACTGGCACAGTCCCACAACGGTGGAAGGCAACGCGAGTTCGTAGTGGCTCATCGGCGGCGGTATCGGCGCAAGTTTGAGGTCTGTCACGCGCAGCTTGTCTGAATGACGCGTGCGGAGTGGTAAGAAGCACGGTAGGCTTACTTCCGCTGGCAGAGACCGCGATCATGTCCGCACAGTTGTAGACGCGCTCGAGTTCAATGCGCTCGTAGAGCCCATTACACTTGAGGAGATGAAATCGGTGCGCGTTCTCGGGGTCCCAGGCGGCATAACGGATCGGCTCGGTGGAGTTCAGCTGCAACTTCAGCGACCAGTCGTAGTTGGAGACGGTCCAGAATTGCACTGAAACGTGGAATGAGAAATCGGTAGGCGAAGAAGAAGCGAATAAATGCCCCTAAGTCACTAAAATAGGAGCGAAAGCGTGCCCCTAGAATGGCTTAGTACGGACCTAGCACAAGCCGCATGTATCTACCGGGCCCGCACGCCGACGTAGCAGGCGTTAGGTGACCGCACTAACGGCCTTGAGATGCCGAGAAGGACCTGGCAGAGGTGGAGCAACGTCCCTAAGGGACTGCTGTCGGCCCGAAATAGAATACTGAAGCCTTAGAGCAGAGTATTCCCTTCTTAGTGTTTTTTAACAAGAAGCCACAGAGCTCATTTCAAAGCCCTTGAACTGTCCGAAGGTGATTAATGAAGACATAACAAAAGCTTATAGCTTTAGCGTAACGGCTTCTCGTGGCGGAAGAAGAAACTAGTGGCGTTCATCTGCGGTCTTCTGCTGCTCCGGAGGCTTAATACTCCTCCCTAGCAGCGCATACTTTTGTGAGGGTGCCCAGTCACTACACGTTTACAGCGTCTTTCAAGACTAACTTACACTGGTGCTCCCTGCTGACAACGTTCGCCAAGTGGACAGTGAGAATGGACGAATCGAGATTCCACGAAATGGACTCAGCTTGCAGCTCGCCCGCCGGACCAATGTCAAAGTGATGGCGATATTGTCCATTCCTCTCGAAGAACCAGACGGAACGGACCCCGGCAAGCACGCGGGTCGTTGCGATAAGGTTCCCGCTTGGTCTGGAAAAATGGAAATTATGCTCGAATTTCAGCTACGAGCATACCTAGTTGCCAAGACTCGTTCCATTCCGGCCAGCACTTCGCAGCGGGACATCAGTTCGCCTTCTCGGTTCCAGACGCGCAGTTGTCGTGCGTCGACTCCCATCGGTGCACTGCCGTCCGTCCGCTGCGACTCCAGCGGGAGGTCCTCCAAATCGCTGACAGTGAAGAACTGGGCATCCGCTCGCCACGAGACGATCACTCGACGGTCGTCGGACTCCGGCGCCGGCACGGGGATCTTGTTCACGTCGGCCTTCTCGCGCTTCTGTCGACCGGCCGCGCCCTGGAACTGCGTCTCGCGAGAGCCCCATCCGACCGTCATCAGCTGGTCTAAAGTGGGAGATCACTGGCTCAAAATAACTAATGCATACCTAGCATGTGTATTTTTGCCATGACAGTCGTGGTCACTTTCGTATTTTTAAGTTGTTTTTCGCAAACCCGGGCTTTCTACAGGGAGCGTGCTTTCATGACTCAGAGAAAGCTTCAAGGATGATGACTTCCAAGGGCTACTTTCCGGGTGACTTTGGAGAATCTCCAGGGCCTACTCCATGGCTTCTACATGAAATACACGGAGTGGCCTCCCAAGACATTCATTCCGGGCTGACATCGAGTCGCGCGTTCCTGGCACCGTCTTTCAAGAAAGGTTTCCACAAAAAAATCAAAGTTCTCACCCTTGCCAGCGCCTGCGGGCCGGAGCGGCTCCTCCGAGATGACGTCAAAGTCCCGCGAAACCGTGAAGAGCATCTCGTCCGACGCGACGCTGAGCAGCTGCAGGTCTGGGCTCCATGCTCCTCCGCGGATTGGTCCCGGAAGGAGGCCCACTTCAGAGGTCTGAAAGCAAACTTTTGACCGTTCCAGTCTCCGTCCTAAGCAGCTTACCGTCCCGTTCTGGACGTCCACGGTGTAGATGGCGCCCGACTCGAAGACCATGCAGAGGATTAGGTCATCCGATAGGAAGTCGAAAATCACCAGCGCGCTAGGCTCGCCCGTCCTGAGCGAACTTATGTCGATTTCGGTCGTCTGCAACATAGGCCCAGTGGACCGGAAATTCGGCGGCAGGAGCTTACCGATTCCATGTTTTTTCCGACGCCGACGATACGCTCCTGGAGAGCGAAGAACGTCGTGGTGTTGAGCGAGTCGACTGCGACCTTCTCGGCTTCTGAAACGAACGGTTAGAAAGTGTGTACGGGTCACTCAATCCACACATCCTTTGACGAACTTTCAAAGTTCATTCGAGTATGACAATCGTACGCGGGTCCTTTGAAGCCACTGGTTTCGTGCGCCTCATAAGCTTTCACCAGGATACACTCAAAAGTCCTTTCCTTGCAGAAAATGGGCCCATGCAAAGCCTACCACTTTGCCGTGACTTAGGCCTACGGGTTTTCAAAGCGAAGTCCATGGTTAGAGTTTCTTTTAGTTTCCGCTTGTATTTCCTCTTACCTTTAAGCCAGTTCTCGTAGGGCCTGCCTTCGCTAGTCGCGACTGCGTAGACCTTTAAGTTCCTCATTCTGAATTCTTCCAAGGTCACACTCGATGAAGTTCCTTTTCAAGTACACAGCGACTTCACGGCCGTTCTTCTAAGTGGTAGCCACGGAATAAAGTACGTTTTTATTAAGCTTTAAGCAACAGCAATGTGCAATTGTCGGAACTATGTTGAGCGGAATGCTGGCGAGCACTTGAACGATAAGTGACTGGAACAATGGCAAGTGAAATGCTTCGAATCACTGGCAAGGACTAGTCGAATCACAATCGGGTAAGACCTAGAGAACCGTGGTGGGAATGCTATTCTTGACGACAGAGCCGAGTCAAGGCGCTTCGGATGAAGTCGCTGACCGCGGTTCGGTTCATAGGAGTGTTGCCGAGAATGTATTCGGAGTTCACGACTTGGTCCGGTCGAAGTCGCTCCATCGGATCATGCTTCAGGCTGAAAGGAAGCTGGTGAGCAAGGCGCAATCTGGAACATTTTGGCTCTGTCAGCGAGTACGCTTTTGCAGCTGCTCTATCACATTAAAAAGGTTGGATGATCACAAGAACGGCATAGGCCGCCAGATTGACAAACTTCCATGCTAGAATTCAGGGTTTGCGCAGCCAAATCCTACTCTGGGTTAACAGCTCAAGACAATTATTTTTATCGTTATTTTCCCCTTTGTAGGTCAGTGGGACTTTTTAACACATTTCAGGACGTGTTAGTGCTAAACATAGAGACAACGGAGCCGTACGTACTCCACACTGACAAACCTCATCCTGACATACCGTCCTCCGTACCGATAGTACGGCAGTACCGTGCGGTACGCCCACACCACCTGGTATGGGCGTACCACGGTTGCCTACCCATACAGTTGTATCCTCGTGCTGTACTACTGCTAGGTTGTGCACTAGTAGGCTAAGTACGACATTTGCGCCCTTACCATCCGCTAACAAATTGTCGAAAGCGCGCTCCGATCTGCTCGATTTCCGCCTCCGCGCCGGATACGAGTGTCGTCGACGTCGACTGCAGCAGAGAGCTCTGGTTGTGCGTGGCGAGCGGGAACCGTCCGATCGCCATCTCGACCAGCGAGAGGCCCAGGCTCCAAATGTCCGAGTGAATCCTAAAGTCACCGAACTTTATACGTAGCTGTCAGACTGGCTTACTTGTAAACATCGCCTCCGAGACGCTCCGGAGCCATGTAGACCTTCGTGCCGACGTAGGACCACGCCACCGACTGGGCCATCTGCTTTGAGACGCCGAAGTCCGAGAGCTTCACGTCTCCGTCAGTGTTCACGAGAAAGTTGCTTGGCTTGATGTCTAAAAAGTTAGTAGAAACGTTAAGCGGAGGAGTCCAACAAAGTCAGAAAAGAGTTACCGACTTGCCTAAGTGAGACTGGTCTAACAAGCCTATGGACATAGGTCCCCTATCAGAGTTGCAGTCAGGCTATGCGCCCACCCTACACGCACCTCGATGGATGATGTTCCGCGACCAGAGGTATCCGAGCCCATTGACTACCGCCACTGAGACCGCTCCGAGCACGACTGGCGGAAGTTTGCCATAGCGATCCATCGAGAGCCCGTCCATCAGCTCAAGGCAGATCAGGAGCTCATTGTCGACGAACATGGCCGCGTAGAACTCAACGACGTACGGGTTGCTGCAGGCCTAAAACAAAGCGATCTTAGACCAACGTTAGCGCCAGCATGGAAACGTACCGTTTTGAGGATCTCGATCTCATTGAGCAGGCTCATCCGAGTGTTGATGGCGCCGTCTACGGCTATGGACTTCACTGCCACAAGCCGGTCTTGTCGAACGTCGAGCGCCCTGAAAGCGGTCTGTTCACTCGAGGTAACGTGTAGTCAGAAATGACTCTCGAAAAAGGCATCGCAGAAAGCCGGGGCGACAAGCTACATATATTAGGCTGGTTGTCGTATTTTTCTGCGCAAAGTTTGCGTCAATTAAAGCAGGAAAGTGTGAGCGCTTCTAGAGGAAATGTCGTGGAACCTCGAGCTGAAATTTTGGCCGAATTCCTCGGAGAACTGAGGACATGGACTCTTTGCATAACTTTCTCCACTTTCTAAGGACATTTGCTATCAGGAAAGCGTACTTGTAAACGGTGCCGAACTGGCCGTCCGACAGCCGCTCAAGCAGTTGCAGGTCGTCCGGGTTGAGCTGCACCGTCTCCGGGCCTTCTGCGCTTGCCGAGCAGCACTGACTGGATCCTGAAACGCAGTTTGTCGTACACCTCGTCGGGTAGAAGCTAGTTTACTTAGTCGTATTCGCAGCTTCTCCGTCGGATCGTACGATGCAAGTAGAGTCTGCAGTTCGTCGTCGCTTCGCACGACGATTGCGTCTCCGTCTTCGTCGTAGTCTAAAACGGGCAATGGTTGAGAGGCAATTTGCGGGATACTTTCCGAAATAAAACATGCTTCTGCGTCACTGAGAGAGGTATTTTAAGTCAAATGCTGAATTTCTGCAGCTCAAAGAAGCTACTTTTGCTCGTTAATTTGGGCAAGACCACGCTCGTTTAAACCATTTTTAAAGCTTAACATTTGGTTGACAACGCAAGGATTTGTGCAAATAGGATGCAACTCTGTGAGGGGCATGCAGTGCTTAACTGTACGGAGACATCTCATTTTTTGCGGAAAAATTGTGAATTTCTTTGCCTATAAAGCTCTTTTTGTTGGCCGTAAATTTGCACGATAAGCCGCTTTTCAGTGCTCAAAATTTTGCGGTGTGGCATTTACACATTTGTCAAAGGCTTACACTCGAAGAAGTCCGCATCACTTCTGCCGGCTGCGGCACTAAGCGTCGTAATTAGCACGTCGAAAAACATTAACTCATGGTCAGCAATTTCAATCTCGGTTGGCGGAGTGTCTCCATCACCGCATACGATGAATGTCAGGACCATCGAAGGATCCTGAAATATTCAAGTATGCTTCTTAGGATTTTGTGCATGGCTGCACTGCGACGCGGCAAATTGTGTGAGAATGAGCGACTGAGACGCAAGTAGTGAGGCGTTATGGACATGAATTTAAGGAAACCGGGCTTCCGACCAAAGGGAAAATATGCGGCGGTCTCGAAAATAGGTTTGTAGCGCTGCAATGGGCACGCCTATTTTAAGGCGGACTATGTGGTGATGCCACAATGAGATATTATCCGCCAATTGATCCTCAATTTTCGAGCAAAAAAGCATCAATAGTGGCGCTAAATTCGCAGCGCTGCAACGCCGTAATCAGCGGCGCCGCAGCTTAAATGTTTTACGTGATTTCGCGATCAACGCTCAATTATCTCATACGTAAGACGCGATGGAAGTTGCAGGTTGACAAACCACAAACAACAAACCATAATGCGGCGGCGCGCAGCGCGACGAGTCACCAAACAATGGATGCATTAGAGAGCGCGTAGCGAAAAGAGGCATGAGAATCCCTGCAGGTCGCTGAATGTGATCACTTGCGGCGGCCAGCTCCGCGTCCGTGTGTGAGGCGTCCCCGCGTCAGGTCGGACGGAAATCCGAAACCGACGGCCATCGGTCGCGATGCGGAGTAAAAGGAGGGCACACATTTTTCCGTGCACAAACGAGAGTTTTGCGACCATCGAGTTTTCCTTATCGCCCCGAAGAATTGCCTCATGCGGTTGCCGCGTTTCTTGCGGCGTGTTTCTTGCTAATACGTATTGAGGTTTCAGTTTTTGATTTCCATGGGCACTTAGGAGAGACTGTTCGGTCCTTGTTAGCGGTAGTAAGTTGGCGTTTATGCCTCACCTGAAACGAACCGAGATTCCAGTCAATTCCGTTTGCATCCATAGACGCCTTCGGAAAAGTGGCGGGACGACGGAATGTTCTACGCGCCATTCATACCCGGGTTGACTGTCTACTTAGAGTTTCTTTTCCTTAGAACATTTCCCCTTCCTCGCTGGGGACACATGCAACCACCAGGGCATTGGTCGGACTTGTTTGCGGGGCATTGTACGCATCAAAAAGCGTGCCTGAACTGAGGCCTCCAGTCTAATAAAAAGCGAACTAGAAGAAATGAATGAAAGCGAATAGATAGAGGAGGAGGAGGATGATGAGAAAAGTAATTTTTGACCCCGAAATCGGTATGCCCAATTACCGTCGTTGAGGACAACTGTAAGGCCGCTGCACGCCTCTAGACCTTGCAGGAACCAAGCTCCTCTTTCACTATCCAGATTTTCACTGAGCGTTGTTTGGCGCGGTTTCGATGGACAGGGCGAGTTTCACGTAATATGCTGTCTTTAGGAGCGTTAGCAATGGACACCTACCGCCACCTGCAAATTGGCGTTAGCGTATTCCTGGTCGCAAATACCATCTTTTTGTATTTGGTAAGTCCCGGAAAGTTGCATACAGTACTGACCCATCAATATTTCAGAACAAGCCCGACTGGTGGATCTGCGGATGGCTAAGTGGACTGGCTGGCCTTTTGAACGTCATTAACCGACCCGGCTGTCAGTACTGGCGCTTCGCGTCGGCGCTCGTAGTCGTGCTTGGCACATTAGAGACGCTATTCCTCTACTGGTCGGTCCGACATGTGGAGCAAGCGGCTCTTATCGAGAACTCCCATGCGATCGTCGAGGGCCGCAATATCCTACTGGCCGCGATTGCCACCACGCTCACGGTAAGCTTTCGTCGACTTTCGTTTGTTACTTGTAAGTAATCACATAAATCAGCCGGAAGAGTGAGGTAGGAGTCCGAACACGCACCGAGGAAGGAGAACCTTGTACTGAACAATGAGAACGAGTTCCGTGAGCAGAAGCTAGGGAGGAAGGGGCTCAAGGACCACACCACATTTTGGCGACGGAACTCAAGGCGCAGTAGGTGATCTGGTAGGAGGTACAAGGAACAGACCTTAAGTAGGAGTGGACGCACCTCCACGGACGCACCGTAGGAGCAGCACCTGACGACGTAGATCAGTTTACGTAAAGGTACCTTTGTAGTAGCCGAACTCAAAGGCAAATTGAAGAGAGAGGAGTTTAAACAGCCGCAGTTCGATTACTGGTTGCCAAAAAGCGGTAGGAGTTTAAAGGAGCAGTACCTAAATGGATGATGGATGTGCAGTTAAGGAACACAACCAGTAGGAGCATCAGTCACTCACGGTCAGAAATTAAAGGAGCCAGCAACACCGAGTAGGGGGAGTACTTATTGGAGAAGCACCAAAGTACCTAGGAGTTAAAGGATAACTATGCAGTTTCTTTTCAGGTTTCCACTCGCATACGCAGCGCCCAGCACGACGGCTTGATCACGTATCTGCGGACGCTGCTCCTGGCCGTATCCCTGGTTGGACTGGTGCCGGCGCTCGGCTACGCCACCTGCTTCTACGTCCGTGGACTGCCGTACTGCCACGCTTTCCACTGAATTACTTTCCCGAAATTCCCTGACACGTTTTAGCATTTACTGAATTTTGTAGCATTTACTCCTTGTGCGACGGAATAAAATTTGGAGTAGGAGCATCATCAAGGTCTACAAGGAGCAATAAACAAATAGGCAGACGTAGGCAAGGGAGCATCTATTCACGGAGCATCTCGGAAGTATACTTCGGCGTACCATTCTCCGTTCCGTATTGTACTCTTTGTACCGTTATTTGTGCCTTACCTCGGCAAGGGACTCCGTTTACCTCTCAGCACGGTACAAAGAACAGAGCCGTTTTGTGGGGTCCTGTCCTTCCTTACTGCCGTGCCGCACTAGCACGCAACGGGATACGGTCCGTTTTGACCCACTGCCGTGCCGTTTTCCGTTCCACGGAAAACGGCACGGAACGGAGCAAGGCACAGTACGCCTGCGGACGTCTACCTAGAAGCAGCTGCAGGTAAACGGTTTTTTTCAGCGTTGAGATTCTTGTTTCTGGCGTGCACCTAAGGAACAACTTAAGCCTAAGCTCTCTTGATTTCAACTGTGGAAGTTAGGTCAAGCACCCTTTGCATATCGCTGATATTTCGCGAAATTAAAGATGTCTAGTTGCTTCGTGAATTCCTCACGGACTATGCTGACTGCCTAGAATTGTACCTAACTACGACTCATTGAGCCTAATGCTCACGGAAAAAATAGCCCCACTTGAAAGTAAAACAACGGTTTAACATTAACAGCAAGTACAAAAGCAACATGATACGGTGTTGCGAGGAAGAGAATAAGCTTGATGCCTAGCGAGGAAGTCGGCTGTTCGAGCTGGAACTGGACGATGCGAAGAGGCTCGACATCCCTCCAGACGTTGATGCTTCCGGACGATCGTCGTCGGTAGCCGGGAAGAGACTGGACGCCGCCGTGTTCGCCGTTGGCTGGCCATGACGGGCGCTAGCCGGAGCCGCAGAGAAGTGACTCGACATGCCCGAAGACGTCGGCGCCTGCTCGCTGTGTTGGGAAGAGGCAAAGAAGAGGCTCGACATTCCTCCAGACGTCGATGACTGGTGGTGGAGGTCGGCCGTGGCAGCGGACGTCGATGCTACTCCGGAACGGTGCGTTGGCGCAGAGAACAGGTCTGACGCCTCTGTGTCGGTCGTCGGCTTTCGATGTCGGGCGCTTCGTTTCTCCTTCTTCTCTTTGAGCTTCCTGAACCGGTTCAGTGTCACTAACCCTGATGTTAATTGCCCAAAGTGGATCAGCTGGAAATCGCTGTTAACGTAAAAACTTACTTCAGACACTCTGCTACTAGCTCCTTGAACGGTTCAACGCTAGCTTTCGTGACGACCGGAATTTTCAGCACGGCGGCTGCAGAGAGACGAGTGGTCATCGGCTCCAGGCAGCCGGCCACGAGCGTCTTGAACGCTTCCGACAACTGAAGATGGCGGTCGGCTTCGATGCGCTGCAGCTGGGTCTCCGTGAAGGACTCGCTCTCGACCTTCTTCTTATGGAAAAAGTCCTAGATAAGATGAGTGAACACGGCGTAAGGAGCAGGAGCTTACCGTCGGCAGTGTCTCGCGCGGCAGAAAGCAATCGATGGCCATAACGCCGAGCGAGTACACGTCGGCCTTCTGCGTGTATGCCGACTTCACGCCTGTGATTCCCGCCAGTGCTGCGGCCGCGACTTCCGGCGCCACCCAGCCACGCGTGCCTCGGAAGTTGTACCTAAATCACACTTCGCATGCGAGAGCACCCCAGAGAGG
The DNA here is from genome assembly GCA_020875895.1 of Aphelenchus avenae. Taxonomy (NCBI): domain Eukaryota; kingdom Metazoa; phylum Nematoda; class Chromadorea; order Rhabditida; family Aphelenchidae; genus Aphelenchus; species Aphelenchus avenae. Next base: position 154,379 of record JNEY01000299.1, read on the forward strand.
CTTACGCGATGCGTTCGTCCGTCGATACGCCGAAGTCTGAGATCTTCACTTCGGCCCGCTCGTTGACGAGCACGTTCGCACTCTTCAGGTCTCGGTGAATGACTCCGGCACTGAAAACAACTGTCCTGCAGGGTCTACAAGTGGGCCCGTACAAGTGAAGACGCTCGAGGCCGCAGGTGACTTCTTTCAGGACGTAGAGCACGTGGGGCTCCTCGAACTGAAACTGGGCGAGCTTCTGCATGCTGGTCAGGCTGCCGGGGCGGCAGTATTCCATTACGATGAAGCGAGTGAGTCGGCCTTTTTCCTCGCATTCGTAGTACTCGAGCAGTGTCATCAGGTTCTAAACGGGAAACGGGCCATTACGCCTGAAACAAATGCAGCACTCGCCTTATGCTCGAACTGCCGCATGAGTTTTGCTTCGAGCTCCGCAGACTTTCCGCCGTTCGGCCCGACTTCCTTAATGGCATACTTCACGGCCAGGTGTTGGCCTTTCTTGACCGCCTTGTAGACCGTCCCGAATCCGCTAAAAAGAGCTGGGTTTATCACGATGCATTCCTTTAAGGCTACCTACCCCTCGCCTATCTGCGATTCAAATCGGTATACGCCGTGTGGTGAATCCTTCTTGGCATCCAGCATTTCGGTCGTGGGTTCTGCCTATAATTGGTCCGATGGTAGTTCATTCACGACAGAAACTTCGGCTTCCTTCTCAAATAGCGATCTCAGATTAGAGATCGGGGCTGACCACCCGTACCGTACACCGTACCCGTATTATACGGGTATGGCTACGGGTACGGGCCGCAGTACGGTACGGGTCCCGATCTCTATCTCAGATGACTTACTCTTTTAAGTTTGCGGTTGCCGACCGCTCTTCCTTCTTCACAGCTGGTTTGATGTTTGTTGAAATAGGCCTTGTAGTTGGTGACGTATCCGCACTTGACGCATTTGAAGCGCCGCTCTCCTTGATGCTTGTCGGCGTTGTGGCGCTTCAGGCTCCACGGTTCGGAAAACCAAGTATCGCAGCTGCTGCAACGCAGGGTCGGCAGGTAGACGTCGCGGTGGCACTGCTCCTTGTGGGACTCCATCTGACGAGCGCAGGTCGTCGTGAAGTCGCAGGCGCCATCGTTGCACTTCAGCGTCCCGGCCGCCTCCACGAACGCGGTGTTTCCCAGTTTCATTGCAACTTGCTGAGCCAGCATCACGTCGATCGACACGCACTTGCAGGTGGCTGGGTGTTGCTTGGCATGTTGACTTCTCAGATGCTCAAGGTACTGTGAGCGCGTAGCGGAGTTCAGGCCGCATCCGGTGTCGCNCCTTCTCGTCGTCCAACTTCTTGCGCTCTTCCTTGATCTCGTTGATGCGCAACCTGAGGTTGAGCCGCTCTGCCTAGAAAAAGAAGTCACGAGTGAGGAGCATTGTGACCGTACGCGGTATTGTAAAACCGTGAGCTTACCTGTGCTTGTACGAGATCTCGTCGTCGCCTATTCCATTCCACGAACTGCTCCTTCTGCCATTGCGAAAGCTTCTCACTTTCGGCCGAGATTTGCTCCTTTACAAGAGCGAGGAATTGTTCCGAGAGTGGTGCAGTGGAAGCGTCAGTATCGGATGAGAGCGTTCCGAGCGATTTCTAGAGGCCACTGGTTACCGAACTTCCGCTAAACAATTTCTGATCAGTCCGAGCTCACCTGAATTTCCGAGAGCGCATCGAAATCCGCATTGCCCTCCACACGGCTCTCTTCCGGTATCGCAGCAATTTGTTGCTCCACGAGGCTTGTGCACAGTGCCACTGCGCTTTGCGGCAGATTAGCTAATTGCGTTCGCAGCTCGGACGCATATGCCACCGCTTCAGCATGCTTGCCACGTAGAATGCGGCTGATGAGCGGTAAAGACCGACGGCACTGTTCCACGGCTTCGGCAGGAGCGGCAATGTGCGGAGAGAGCAGCTCGAGCGCTTTGCCGACAAGTTGGTTTGGCTGAAATGGAAGTTCAAGGGCACGTCAACGGTCAATTCGTTTCATAGTTAAACATAACCGATTTAGCTGTTAGTCTCTTTTCCGGCTTCCATGACATACCTCTATGATATCGAAGTGATCGTCGAAATACGGGTTCTTCAGGAAGGGGTAGCGGAACGTTCTCTGCAAAATGGCATTTGCTTTAAAGACCGTTAAAATACATAATACCTCGTCGTCCTCGTTAATTTCCTCCTCCTCCTTCGGGCCTGGAAACGCATGCTCGTCATGCGTGCGCTTCTCCGCGGGTAGCTCTGCCCACTTGAGAAGACTGTGCACCGCTAGCAAGTTGAGCAGAGGGTTCTCGAACATCTCCTGCTGCATGGCGATCGTGGCCACCCGAGCGGCTCCTAAAATGACCAAATAGGATAGCAGCTTACACCATGTATATTGAAGGGCAATTTAGAATGTGAGGAGCTGACGGGTGTGCGCCGGAAGGAGCGAGGAGTATAGCGTACTAACGAGGAGCAGTCAGCCTGATTTCATTAACATACCTGCCACATTGCCCTCGTCGAGGAAGTGGTCCATGAGCATGCAACAGACGTGCTCATTCGGGAACACGCCGTAGTTGATTGGGTCGTTGAGCATTCGGAACAACGTGGCCGTGTCTCCCTCGCGGAGCAGTGCTCGTAACACCGCGTACTCGGTCGACGGCAGCAAATCCGACGCGTTCTCGGTGTGTCGGAGTTTGTAGATGACGTCCACCACGTCTCCGAGCTGGTCACTGTGCTCGGAGATGCATGCGGCTATGTCCACGTCGACGGCACTGAAAGAGGAAAATGTATGGTTAGCGTTGACGAATGTATTCCAGTCTTCACTTCCCGGAACGTCCAGGTATACTTTCCACAGGCACCAGAAATGCCATGCCTACCAGGGACAGTGATCTCCAGGGAATGCAGGGATGAGGACAAATTGGTCTTTCATGTGACCGTCTAAAGAGTGGCTTTCAGCAAACTTCCAGGGTCTTCCAGCAGTTCCAGAGTGACATCCCCTTTCTTATACAGAGATTCCCAGGAAGGGCCGTCAAGAAGGTCGTCGTTTCAGGGAATAGGGTGTCAACGTACTTCCAGGAAATTTCCGGATGTTGCCTACCATGTTGTGCACTAGATTTTCATCTGGAAAACGTAGCCCACTCACCTGGCTTGTCCGCCGCCCACGTATTTCTTTTGCACTGAGGAAAGCCACTCGTAGCTGCCGCCCACGGAGAGCTCCCGAAGCGCTGCGTGTCGATGCTTCCATTCCTCGGTAAGCGCGAAGTTTTGGTTGAGAATGAGTCGGGCTACAGACGTTGCGAGGCCTCGGCGGCGTGCGAAGGCTGCGACAAGCGACCGTCGGCACGGCGCGAGCATCTGATGGGCTAAAGGCAAAAAATAAATTGTGCATGTTAGTCAGCAAAACCATCGGTACGTACAGGTCGAAATACCGTCGGAACTTGTAGCTAAAATACGAACGGAACGCTTTATTGCACCCGAAGTACAATCGAAACACATGTGATATGAAAGGCTTGCGACACCCGTAGGCTTAAGGACATTTCCGGAAGGGCAGCGTGGAACGAATGAATATGTGGCACGGAACAGGGCTACAAGGAGCCAATTTATAAGGAGCAGCCGAAGTTCAAGGAGCGGGAGTTAAGATGAAGTAGACTTGAAGGAGCGGCGTGAAAGGAGGAGGCGGAGTTGAAGGTGCAGCTAAGGCCATGTAGGACTTGAAGGAGCGGTACTAAAGTACGAGGCGGAGTTAAAGGAGCAGCTAAAGCAAAGTAGGGCTTCAAGGAGTACTAAAGAAGAAGCTGGTCCTGTAAAAGCAGCGTTTGGCAACATTCGCAGCATGAACAAATGTGGCAGTGAGCTGGTCCGAAGTCATCCGAGGCCTTCGTCCTGCGCAAGCTCGCGGCTGAGAAACTGCTTCGTCTGTAGTCGGTATAGGCCGTCAGCACACTTCTTGTACTGGAAGCGGAGAAGCCCTCGGGCGTGTGCATGGAGTGCACATCAGTGAAGTGCTGTGAGAGCGACGAGCCACGTTTGTAGCGAGAGCCGCATAAGTGGCATATGTACGGTGAGGCGATGTAGCCCTGAAAGGTGCACCTTTTGAAAAGAGAAATCGTTCGATTCATTCCGTGGAATGCCCGGTATGAGTACCTGTACGGGATCCAGTAAGAGCATTCAGGCAAGAGTCCAAGAGAACTCCCCAAGTATGCGATCCGTTCAGGGGTGGGCACACTTGTTCGGCGTACCAGGACCAGGACCTAGCCCGAGGACCACAGGACCAGGACTAGTATCAGGGCCAGGACCTACCGACCCCCGGCTCCGTTACATATGACACCCAGGAACATTCCAGGGGTGGCTTTGGGGAAGGTTCTAGGGAAAGAACGTACAGGTATGGTTTGCTGGGTGGGGCCAAGTACGATTCCCAACAAGGCTGGCCTCTCCACTGACCTCTTTGTGCGTTCGTTCGTGCTCGGCGAGCTGCTTCCTCCACCGGAATGCTTGTCCACAGTCGCCGCAGACGAATTCCAGCGCGTCTTTGTGGACTGCCATGTGCTTTCTCAGATCGGAGCGTTGAGTGAAACTGAAAATCACAAAGATACGCCAATTAGTCCACAGCTAGCGGGCTCACCTCTTGTGGCAGACGCTGCACTCCTGCTCACGGTTTTTCTCGTGGACGGTGCTCAAGTGCCGCCGCAAGTCCGTCGTGTTCTCCAGCGCGAGTGCGCACTGCGGGCATCGCACCTTGCGTACATGGCGGCGACAGTGCTCCCGCAACATCGCAAACGTCGGAAAGCTGCGATGGCAGAAGTTGCACGTCAGTTCCGGGTCCGCTAAATGCGCTTTTTTGCTGGGACGTTGCCTGATCGGAGAGCTCATCAGGACTAATCGAGGATTGGCATCGGATACCGGCTTTATTTTGGAGTCGGAATCGGAATCGTGGCACGCTACCCACCTTCCTGCTTCCGCAGCATGTGGCCGAGGAGCTTCGTGTTGTTGGCGAAGAGCTGTCCGCAGGTCGGACATGCGCAAGCCTTGTTGCCCGAGTGGCGCGCCATGTGCCTCTTCAAGAGGGACTTCTTATGCGCGGGGAACGCGCACCACGTCCCCTCCTCCATCATCCACCTGCAGTGGTCGAGCGTGCCCCCGGCGATGTCCATCGTATCCACGTGCGCAGAAACGTGCTCCCGGAACGCGGAAACGTCGGAGAAGGTGGTCTGAAAGTGGACGCTTTATGCCTGTTTTAGTCCAGTGCCATTTAGCTTCGCCTATCCGAAGGGTTTACGATGAGAGTCTATAACATTTCCTAAGCGATTAGGCTGAATCATGCGTCGCTTGGGCCTAGTTTATGCGCCTAGATAATGCGAGACTTAGACTCGTTAACCAACATTGCTATAATCCTTTAGGCCAAATAATTTCGTCTACCAGTGCAAAACCTATAGGGCCTTTCATGGTAATGCGAAGCCTTTAGAACAACTCATGTTCGCCACCTTTTCTCCTGTTTACAGCGCAGCCTGTCCTAGGCCTAACATAACATCGCCGAGCCCGACCTAGGTGACTCAGACCAAGCGAATTAAGCCTTAAGTGTGAACCAGTTGGCTTATAGAAATGCACAGAGGACAGTCTAGAGACGTGCGTCCGTCAGGGCCACTCTAAACTTCAGAACAAATGGCGAGGGCCTGCACAAAGCTTTTAGGCCTCGGTGTATGTTTTCTCCTTTTCTAACTAAACTTCAGAGCAGGTAAAGTCTCTCTTTAACCCGTCTTAAGCCTAAACCTTGCAAAAGACCGTAGTCACTCCCGTAGCCCCTAACTGTACCTTGCAGGAGTCCCACTCGCAGACGAAGTTGTCCGCCTTGATCTCGATACGCAGCAACGGAGGACAGCCGCAGTGTGGAAGTGGTGCGCCAGGCTCCGGTTGGAGACGATGCCGCACTATAGCGAGACCCATGAGGACCTTTTCCGCGTGGTAGAGGTGAAGCCCGATGTGGCGGTTGAAGTCTTCCAGGGACGCCGACTCGAGGTGGCATCCGACGATGTGGCAGATCCAGGGTTCGCCTAAATCTTGCGCGGTTAGTACGGCTAAGTGGCTTCGTGCATGAAGGCAGCGTAGGCTTCAGGCAGTCCGTAACCTGTAAGGGAATCATATATCGGTCATTTTATGGAATCCGATCTGAGAAACGGAATCTGTTTTAGATCATGGAATCGGAACGGAAGGACCAGTGAGACACCCAGCCTTGGTACACTTGTAGGCACGGCCTCCTAAACGGTTCAACGAGCTACGATCCTGGAACGGTCAAGGGCAAGATTGCGCTAGGCAACTTCAGAAATATGCATTCGAGGCGTACAGAGCACATACAATAACGAAAGCCCAGGGCACGGCCATCCTGAAACGTTTCAGGCATTGTAATACTTCAGGAAGTTCTCCTTTACGAATGCTTCAGGATGCCATGCATGCCGAAAACCTTTCAGGATGCTTGCAAGAGCATACCCACCTGGCAGCTACTAGGACACGGCCAGGACCAGGGCGTGGTCAGTGGAAGACACAGGACGTGCTCCAGGCACATCAGCTATCTCGAAAAGTCCTAGGATGACCAGCCAGGGGCTTCTTGGCATGCCTTCCAGGACACTGGATCTCATGCCAGTAACCTTACAGGATGTTTGGCAGGAGCATGTCCACTATTCGGACTAGGATATTACCAGGGCCAAGAGATTTCACCCCGCAGATAGAGGTCGTTTCCAGGAAGAAAAGTTTCAGGAGATGATAAGCCAGGACTTTCTTGAGATGGTCTTCCAAGACACTATGTCTGTCTTGGACATTAGACGATTCTTGCCTGGTACGACTAGCTAACATAAATTCATTGCTTGCGCAGTTGCCTCACCTTCGGACATGTACTGCGCGTAGACGGCCACGTGGCCCTGCACGTGCTCTTGCAGCTCCTCCGAGGTCGCACAACGCTGCGTGCATCCGATCCACATGCAGCGGAATTGGATTTCTTCGCCGATTATCTCCGCCCACACGGTCCCGGCGATGTCCACGTCGATGCTGACGGTGACGGGCGGCGGCTCACTCGTTGTGACCGTTTCGTGGCGCGCTACACCTTCACAGGCGTCCAGCAGCGCCATTGAGGTTGATGCCACCGGCGAGTCGGACATTCTGCGCCGCGAAGAGGCTAAATCTGGCGAAATTAGTGTCGACAAGTGATTGATTTGGACGCAACATTTTGAGCCGCGGAAGCTGCTAAAATTGGCGAAAGGTAATGCCGTCATGTAATTTTAGGACGCGGATAGGTCTCAAAACACATGCGTAATTGGAATACGCATTATTTTCGCGTGTACAAGCGGAGAAGGAACCAATAAAGTCTAAGTGGTCGAGTAAATGGCCGACGCTTAGCGTTGAGGAGGAGGCAGAACGCCAACGAAATATTGGAGTCGCTTCGAGTTGGCCAACTAATGTCGAAGCTATGTTTCGCGTCGATAGCGAGTGTATTAGATGAAATACATGCGTTAAATACGCTGGTGAACTACAGGCACAAACTGCACAATTTTGAAAACACGGCTAGGGACTACAAGTTCCTGCTTCACGTCATTTTCGGATGCGTAAGCGGGCCATAGTGACGAGTCATTCGGACCTGAAAGACTTCCCACAAAGCTTGGAAAGTCCATTGGCTTGTGTTACCCTCGCTAGAGCGGCTGAGCAGACGAAACAGCTTTGGATTTGCAATGGGTTACATGCCAAGATTTTTTCTAGGAGGGATTACAATCAGGCAGATTTCCAATGAAGAATGTGCGTAGAAGCATACATAGTGGAAACAAAGCATACATAACGATGGTAACTTAAGAATGGGCGTTGGCTCTTGGCTCATAGTTGGCTTATGCTTGCCATCGTTAAGCTAAAGGCACACACTGAAGTTGCCTACGTGAAGCACAAAGACGCTTCGAACATATTTAGCTAAAGCTGACAGTACCTTTAGTGACTGATTTCGAATGTACTTTGCGCTGGAATGCGTGAGAAACAACCCAGGAAATACATGTATTTGAAAGGCTATTTACTGAGCGATATCAACAAAATTCAGGGCTACGTGAGGACGAGATGTTAGTGCCAAACTTGTTGCTACGCGCAAGTAAAACCGCAAGGTCACAGGCTCATGCTCACTCAGGTTGCCCCGAAAATCCCAATGCTGAACACCGCCCAGTGGGAACGTCAATGATCTATCTTCGACTTTCCAAGCTAGTGAGGCCACAAGCAACGGCGTCATTGGCAGCGGAACCTATTACGATTCTTCTAACGGTCAGGTTCGGCACTTGAGTGTTTTATTACACCTTTAAAGCTCCGTAAATCATTGAGCACTATCTGAGAAGGAATGCAGTGAAGGAATCATGGATATGACTTTAAGTTTGACTAGACTCTCGCATACAACAACTGCGAAAGGTTCCACTGAATAGGGAAGATCACAAGGGAAATGATTGGGAAGAGCATGCTGCCGTGAAATACGTGACGAGAGGCGATCTGCGTCGTCGCCGCAATGAGGCGCTGAGGAATCCNGAGCAGCCGAAGTTCAAGGAGCGGGAGTTAAGATGAAGTAGACTTGAAGAAACGGCGTAAAAGGAGGAGGCGGAGTTGAAGGTGCAGCTAAGGCCAAGTAAAACATGAAGGTGCGGTACTAAAGTACGAGGCGGAGATAAAGGAGCAGCTAAAGTGCAATAGGACTTCAAGGAGTACCAAAGAAGGAGCTGGTCCTGTAAAAGCAGCGTTTGGCAACATTCGCAGCATGAACAAATTGTGGCAGTGAGCTGGTCCGAAGTCAGCCGAGGCCTTCGTCCTGCGCGAGCTCGCGGCTGAGAAATTGCTTCGTCTGTAGTCGGTATAGGCCGTCAGCACACTTCTTGTACTGGAAGCGAGAGAAGCCCTCGGGCGTGTGCATGGCGTGCAGCTCGGTGAAGTGCTGCGAGAGCGACGAGCCACGTTTGTACCGAGAGCCGCACAAGTGGCATATGTACGGCGACGCGATGTAGCCCTGAAACGTGCACTTTTTGAAAAGAGAAATCGTTCGATTCATGCCATGGAATGCCCGGTATAAGTACATGTACGGGATCCAGTAAGAGCAGTCAGGCAAGAGTCCAAGAGAACTCCCCAAGTATGCGTTCCGTTCAGGTATGGGCACATTTTTTCGGCGTACCAGGACCAGGACCTAGACCCGATGACCACAGGACCAGGACTAGTATTAGGGCCAGGACCTGCCGACGCCCGGCTCCGTTACCTATTGTGACAACCCTAGGTTGTCTAGAATGTGCTTAATATTCGCACAATAGAATACGGAATACGATACCGGGATACGGTACTGTAGGATAGGATCTAGGACGCCTTAGATAAGCCTTTAATAGGCCCAGCGGGCCCAGGATCAAAGGAAAAACGCCATTTTGGGCCAGTGGCGGCCCTAAAACCGCCACCCGGTATACGGTAGCATACGGTATAGGATCTAGGAATCCTACGCCTAGGTCCTACGGTAAGTTCGCACCCTACGGAACCTATTTTCACGCGTTAATACACGCTTTAGAGCAATCAGGACTACGGTAGCGAAGGCCGACTACGGTAACAGACATCGGCTACAGTACCCCCAAGCGAGAGAGCGCGCGCTTTCTCTCGTCGTCTCGCTCCCGGACGCAACTCACGCCGCCGACGCAATCAAGCTAGCGACACCCCTCGATTTGGACGTCCGAACCAGAAGACCGGAGGCGGAGAGATCTCGTCCAGGAAGTGACATCTCGTCCGATCGGTTCAGAAACCCACGTTTGTAAACTATTGGCCAGGAAGTCCAATAAAGTCTTGTTTTGCCTAGTTTTGGCTAGTTTTCCTTATTCTGTTCATAAACCTACTGTAGCGGGCGTGCCGTGACATACCTGGTTTATCCGGGCCCAGAGGGTGCTACAGCCTCTGGCTTAAACAAAACTGTCTGTTGTCCTCTGTGCCGTTTTCTTTGTGTTTCTATCTTTCCCGTAGCGGTGTGCTAGGGAATAGTCACAAGTCCGGTAGGACGGGATTACGGTAGTTTAGGCCAGACAGCCTACTGTAGGATACGGTAGGGCTACGGTAGCACCGGCAAGGGTTCGGCGGGCTACGAGTTTAGGCCAGACGGAGTACGGTACTATACGGTAGGTTACGGTAAGGTTACGGTAGCGCACGGAAATCGCTCCCGAAGCTCTGGAGAGGCATTTTGAGGCTTGCAGAAACCCGCGGAGCATTGTTGCAGGCAAATCGCCGATTAGGATCTATTGAGCCTACAGTTGGACCTTTGAGGTTACTTTAGAAGTACCGTAGGTGTGCTAACGGCCTTAGATCGCTTAGGTGGGCCCAGTAAGCGGTTTAAGAGCCTACAGTGCTCCGGGTTACGGTAATATCGGACGGAATCAAGGACTTAAAGTCCTCCCATCGTAAGTCTAGGCAACTAGGCGGGTTAGACAACCCGCAAGGGTGTCACACTATGACACCCAGGAACATTCCATGGGTGGCTTTGGGAAAGGTTCTAGGGAAAGAATGTACAGTTATGGTTTGCTGGGTGGGATCAAGTACGATTCCCAACAAGGCTGGGCACATTTTTCTGAGCACGAGGACCAGGACGAAGACATAGATTATCAGGACCAGGGCCTGACTATTACATTTTTTTATGACCAGGACCTGCCCAGCCCTGGTTCCCTGTGGAACCCAAAAATGTCTTCCCGATGTTGTCACCAGGGAAGTCAAGGTGTGACGTCCAGGTACGACACAGAGAAATTTCCAGGGACGAGGAAGTATCTGGCCGCGCTACGAAACTTGAGGCTGACTTCCCGGTCCCAAACCGCCAATGTTTCCGAGCCAGGCACGATTTCCAGGGACTTAGAACTTCGCCTACATTATCCGAGCCGCTCCACTGACCTCTTTGTGCGTTCGTTCGTGCTCGGCGAGCTGCTTCCTCCACCGGAACGCTTGTCCACAGTCGCCGCAGACGAATTCCAGCGCGTCTTTGTGGACTGCCATGTGCTTTCTCAGATCGGAGCGTTGAGTGAAACTGAAAATCACAAAAATATGCAATTAGTCCACAGCTAGCGGGCTTACCTCTTGTGGCACACGCTGCACTCCTGCTCACGGACCTTCTCGTGGACGGTGCTCAAGTGCCGCCGCAAGTCCGTCGTGTTCTCCAGCGCGAGTGCGCACTGAGGGCATCGCACCTTGCGTACGTGGCGGCGACAGTGCTCCCGCAACATCGCAAACGTCGGAAAGCTGCGATGGCAGAAGTTGCACGTCAGTTCCGGGTCCGCTAAATACGCAATTTTGGGGAACATCGCCGGATAGGAGAGCTCATAGGACTGATCGGGAATCGGCATCGGATACCGGCCGTATTTTGGTCAGAATCGCTATTCGGAATCCTGGTCTAGCACCTGGCTGTAGCATACGTCGTGCGCGCAAGGCGTACCGTGGACACGACACCATGCATGGTGAAAAAGGAAGCATGCGAGTACGTACATGCATTCGTGAACATCGTTAGACGCTGCATGCGGATCAACGGATCATTATGCATTCTTCTGCATGCGGTCCCCTTTGGTACGCATGACTGCACGCATGCGTGCTTCTGCATGCGGTACCGCTTTGCATGCGTGAATGTAGGCACGCATGCGCACATCTTGACACGCTGCACGCAATTTATGTCAAACCCAAAGTCCTTGTTGGAATTCCTGTGCACTGCATGCTTATGCATACGGAATTGCTTAGTACGTAAGACTGCATGTATGCGTGCTTTGCAGGCGGTACCGCTTGGCATGCATTCATATATAATGTATGCATGCGCATAGCTTGGCGCGCTGCACGCAAGTTGCTAGTCATAACCAAAGTATCGTCCTTTGTTTTTCGTATTTCGGTCAACTGCATGCCTAGGTATGCATGTGGAGCCGCTTGGTACTCACCCATGCACGCATGCGTGCTTTTGAATGCGGTACCGTTTGGCAAGCACGTGTGCATGCCATGTTCACCGCTGCACGCATGTTGCTAGTCATACCCAAAATATCGTGCTTTGCTTTGGAATTCCTGAACTACATGCTTAGGTATGCATGTGGAACCGCTTATTTCGCATGACTACACGCATGCACGCGCATTCCGCGGAGCCATCTCTCATCGTGCGGCGAATGCATGGAAATCCGTAACTTTCGGCTGTCACGCCAACGATTTGAGCTTTCAATGCAGTGGATACTCACCTTCTTGCTTCCGCAGCATGTGACCGAGGAGCTTAGTGTTGTTGGCGAAGAGCTGACCGCAAGTCGGGCATGCGCAGGCCTTGTTGCCCGAGTGGCGCGCCATGTGCCTCTTCATGAGGGACTTCTTATGCGCGGGGAAGCCGCACCACGTGCCCTCCTCCGTGACCCATCTGCAGTGATCGAGCGTGCCGCCGGCGAGGTCCATCACGTCAACGTGCGCCGCAACGTGCTCCCGGAACGCGGAAACGTCGGAGAATGTGGTCTGAAAGCGGACGCTTTTAGTCTGCGATTGTCATGTGTCGTTTAGTCCAGCTAAGCCTAAAATAAAGATTGGCAAGCAGCACCCGTACCGTACTCCGTACCGTCCTGACCGATCCGTACCATATTGCGTACCGCTTGTACGGTACGATACGGCCGTACCACCTGTACGGTTGCCGACCTCTGGCCTAACGCTTTACACCGCATTAAGCCATTGGCGACTAACGAGCCATCACTTATGGTCAACGTGAGCTGGCACCACGCGTGCCCGTCAGGTCAAGCCCAAGCTATTTCCATGCCTCTTTAAATCTTTGCTTTCGGACACCGATTAGGCGGCTAAGGTAGATATACTTATTGCGGCGTAAACTTTAACTTTTTTTAAAACTCGGCTCACGATTCCCTTATGCGCTAGGACCAGTGTTTTGAAGCTTTTCAAAGAGTTGCAGCCCGGTATACCGCAGCAACCACTCGTCATTCTATTGCGTACCTTGCAAGAGTCCCACTCGCAGACGAAGTTGTCCGCCTTGATGTCGACGCGCAGCAACGGAGAAGAGCCGCAGTGGGGAAGTGGTGCTCCAGGCTCCGGCTGGAGTCGGTGGCGCACAATAGCGAGTCCCATGAGGACCTTTTCCGCGTGGTACAGGTGAAGGCCAACGTGGCGGTTGAAGTCCTCCAGGGACGCTGACTCGAGGTGGCATCCGACGATGTGGCAGATCCAGGGGTCGCCTAAATCTCGCGCGGTTAGTACGGCTAAGTGGCTTCGTGCATGAAGGCAGCGTAGGCTTCAGGCAGTCCGTAACCGGTACGGGAATCATATATCGGTCATTTTATGTAATCGGATCTGAGAAACGGAATCTGTTTTAGATCAAGGAATCGGATCGGAAGGACCAGTGAGACACCCAGTCTTGGTACACCCGTAGGCACAGCCTCCTAAAATGTTCATCGAGCTACGATCCTCTGGAACGGTCAAGGGCAAGATTGCGCCTAGGCTACTTCAGAAATATGCATTCGAGGCGAACAGGGCACATACAATCACGAAAACCCAGTGCACGGCCATGCTGAAACGTTTCAGGCTTTGAAATATTTCATGGAGTTCACGTTTAGGAATGCTTCAGGATGCCATGCATGTCGAAAACCTTAACCAGGGCATGGTCAGTGGAAGACACATGACATGTTCCAGGCACGAGCAGCTATCTCGAAAAGTCCTAGGACATGACCTTCTTAGCTTCTTAGCATGCCCTCCAGGACACTGGGTCTCATGCCAACAACCATCCATGATGCTTGGCAGGAGCATGCCCACTAGTCGGACTAGGATATGATCAGGACCAAGAGATTCCACCTGGCAGGTGTTCCAGGCAGAAAAGTCGTAGGAGATGATAACCAGGTCTTTCTTGAGATGGTCTTCCAGGACGCTGGGTCTATCTAGACATTAGACGATTCTTGCCTGGCACGACTAACATAAATTCATTGCTTGCGCAGTTGCCCTCACCTTCGGACATGTACTGCGCGTAGACGGCCACGTGGCCCTGCACGTGCTCTTGCAGCTCCTCCGAGGTCGCACAACGCTGCGTGCATCCGATCCACATGCAGCGGAATTGGATTTCTTCGCCGATTATCTCCGCCCACACGGTCCCGGCGATGTCCACGTCGATGCTGACGGTGACGGGCGGCGGCTCACTCGTTGTGACCGTTTCGTGGCGCGCTACACCTTCACAGGCGTCCAGCAGCGCCATTGAGGTTGACGCCACGGGGGAGTCGGACATTCTGCGCCGCGAAGAGGCTAAATCTGGCGAAATTAGTGTCGATAAGTGATTGATTTGGACGCAACAGTTTGAGCCGCGGAAGCTGCTAAAATTGGCGAAAGGTAATGCCGTCATGTGATTTTTTTGGACGCGGATAGGTCTCAAAACACAGACGTAATTGGAATACACATTATTTTCGCGTGTACAAGCGGAGAAGGAACCAATAAAGTCTTAGTGGTCGAGTAGATGGCCGACGCTTAGCGTTGAGGAGGAGGCAGAACGCCAACGGAATATTGGAGTCACTTCGAGTTGGGTCAACCCAAGAGTCGATGCTATGTTTTGCGTCGATAGCGAGTTTATTGGACGAAATACATTGGCAAAATACGCCGGTAAAATACAGGCACAAGCAGCACATTTTGCAACTACGGCTAGGGACTACCAGTTCCTGCTTCACGTCATTTGAGGGTCGTAACTATGTTTTTCGGATGCGTAAGCGGGCCACAGTGACAAAGTCATTCGGACCTGAAAGACTTCCCACAAAGCTTGGAAAGTCCATTAGCTTGTGTTACCCTCGCTAGAGCGGCTGAGCAGAAGAAACAGCTTTAGGTTTGCAATGAAATACATGCCAAGATTTTTTCTAGGAGGGATTACAGCCAGGCAGATTTCCAATGAAGAATGTGCGTAGAAGCATACATAGCGGAAGCAAAGCATACATAACGATGC
>JNEY01000300.1:0-15526 GCA_020875895.1 Aphelenchus avenae
CGCTACTGAAACTTGCTCTTTTGAGCCTAAAGCTAATGCTAAGCCTAAACGCGTGACTATATCTTGCTCACTGGAGCCTAAGGACAATGCTAGTCCAAGCCTCTTGATGAGCCAACCGTACCCGCTACCACCCACTTTCGCCGCTCAGAAGATCCCTGACACCTCCACATCCACCGTCGCCGCCCTGCTCGACACGTTCACCGCCATGCTCAACGTCAACCGGGAAAGCGACTAAACGCGAAGGAGTGTCACATCCCTGTTCCTAGTATGCTAATTTGCCCCTAGATATTCCTATATAAGGCCCCGTTTCTGTACCTATGCCGTATTCTGCCTTTGTCTTGCCCTCGTGCAATAAACCTTCTGCGGCCTACTCTCCCTTCGTGCTCTAGCCCTCAGCGTAGACGTAACACAGATAAAAGCGGATCATTAAATTAACAACAACAAGGGACAACACTCTGTTAGGTCCCTTGGTGTCAAGATCCGATTGGGGATCGGATCGGGGGAGGGTCAGATCGGCGTCAATCCCGATCTAAACTTTTTGCAAGGAAATCTTTGTTTTCACAGCATTTTTACTTTAATTAACGTTTCATTTGCCGATATTATGATGCCCATTCAGTGCATTTATAGGCAGAAATGCTTATCTTTCTCAGCCGTAAACATTTTTTCACACTAGAATGTACGAAATTTGCCCATAATCGTTAAATAAAATCAAACTGCTGAACTGTGCAGGTCGGGTCGAGATGAGGTCAATATTTTTTCAGTAAAATCCCGATCCCGATCCAGCTCAGATCGGATTGAAGATGGATCGGGGTTAGCGGGATTGGACCGACATAGATTGGCATGGGTTTTCCGAACACTAATAAAAACCTGACTCAGGTTTCTTCGAAAGCTGGTGGAATTCGACATAGCTTCAGAAGCCGGAAAACGAGTTGAGGCTTACTTGTTTGCCTGAGATATCATTGCATTGCGCAACTTAAACTTCTTCTGCGGCTAATCGTCTCCACATGCACCTTGCCTTGTCAGTCAGCCAGCCTGAACTCACAATCAGGCATGAAACCTCTTTTTGCTCATTTTTAGTTACTTTTAGGCAGATTTGGTCCGCGAGTAAACAGGCAACATAGAACTTTATTCAATCCCTCGGACGCCTTCTGCTCCAAGCGTAAGTTTTAAACTCGTAGCCAGTTCATTGGCAGCGCGCGTAACATGAAAACGTTCACGTCTTAACAAAACCTATAAGTTCGCTCGGTCTCCGAACTGCCGGCACACAAAAGCACACGACGAGTGTAATCATGAGCTAGCATCTAGGGCGTGCGCCTCATCGCTAACAGTGAAGGTCATTGTGAAAAGTGCTCGCTTTTTCATAGGTTCCGCAGAAAACCTGGATGTGGTAAGCGTTGAAACAGACTTCTATAAGGCAACAGGCAAAAAGATAAGAAAAAGGTATAGTCAAATTACATTTAGCCGCGGGCAAGAGAGCAGAATTAACCAAATTTGAGGAGGAGGCGAAATGGACCTCAAGCAGTCGGAGCACAGGAAGTGTGACGGACCCGTGCATCTTGCGCAGCGCGGGGTGTCCTTGCGCTAACGTCCCGCTGAACTGCGAACGCCGGCGCCGAGCGGCGACAGCGCAAGTCACGTTCGATTGCCGACATGAACCTTTTTTCCGTTCGCCGCCAACTCCCGCGCGTCAGTGAATGCGCCACTTGTTTCGGCTACGCACTGAGATCACAGCAACACTGAAGAAT
The DNA here is from genome assembly GCA_020875895.1 of Aphelenchus avenae. Classification (NCBI taxonomy): domain Eukaryota; kingdom Metazoa; phylum Nematoda; class Chromadorea; order Rhabditida; family Aphelenchidae; genus Aphelenchus; species Aphelenchus avenae. The sequence continues at coordinate 1,746 of JNEY01000300.1, forward strand.
AAAGCATATTGTGCAGCCAGAAACAGTGGCCCAAACAATCGATGAGTAGCGCTTCCGAAAGGCCTACAACGTGACAACCTTAGAAAAAGCAAAAAGCCCAGATTCGGCCTATGCATAACAGAGGTTGGGTTCTAGGATCGTTATCCAAGCCCAAATTTCCCTCCCAGAATATGTTGTTATCGAGTTCAATGAACCTGTTTAAAGTTTTCAGTCAAAGCCAAGGTAATTAATTAGGGGCAAACAGACCTTTGTTCATCATTTTACGTTCCGTCGTTAAGCAGCAGAAAACCTCTAACCCATCCGTTCCTTCTCTTCTCCCTTCGACTTTTTTCATGTGCGAACACCTACAACGCATGACAGGTACAGGTACAATGACAAGGACATGTAGTGCTGGACAGTGAAACCCTCGTTTCGTCACAATCATCTCAGTCTGCATTCTTAGCATGAATCAAATTGTGGATTTTATCCGAACCACAATCCAAAAACGAACGAAAACGAGACCATTTTAAATCGTATGAAATGATGAGGAGGAAAATTGTTTTTTTCTATTTCCCTTGAAAAAACCAAACAGTAAGATACGACAGCGCCCTGGTCATAATTCACGACAGTGAAAACATCTTTTCTCGTGCAGACGACGTAGTCACTTTGTCGACACACAGAACAAGGACAACAAAAAATTTCCTTTCGGCAGTGGGTTTCAGGCCGCCATCAAGCATATGTGTTTTAGGAAGGTAGTACTAAGCAAAGGCGTTGAAAAATCCATTACATAAAACTACGCCTACACGTCTACGTTAAGTCAAATGAATATGCAAATAATTATTTGACGAAGTTCCCGCAAAGCCATAAGTAGCCTTATGAAAAAGTGAAGAGCACAACGTGTACGATGCCTGCAAGAACCGTAGTCTGCAGAGTATTGTCTTTGAGCTGGCACTGCATTGAAAATGCTACTACATTATTACAGGGACGGGGTACTTTTAGAAGTTTTTTTGACGTAGAAAATTTAAAAAAAAGATGTCGTTGACAGGGGCACAAGATAGTGCTTCGCTTGATCCCCTAAAGGTACCAGGGACATAGTAGTGCACAAGCTTCGTGAAAACCTGTCAGAGGTGTCAGAAAATATGCAAACGATGTTTGCGAATTAGTACATCGGGCAGAGCTTTGAGATTCTCATGATACTCTGCGCCACGAAAGCACCTTGCCCTGAGTCACTTTTCTATCAAACGCTGCTTTTTTTTCTTCGGCGTTATTCTCTTGGAGACGACGACATGTTAGTGCCAGTAAGCACACCAGTCGTATAGCATAAGACTGCAAGACGCATCCCACGCTGCGTGCGGGAATGCACCAATTTCCTTGATATGTCTCCGCCCGGACAGCAGATGACGTTGATGCCCGTTAGCGCTTAGGTTTATTAATGACGTTGCGTTTACGCTTGAAAATTGAATGTAATCTTACGTCGCCAAAACCAGAATCGTGATTAAAGACTAGCAAGTGTCATGACGCCTGCGCATAACACAATATGTCGTAGATCAACAAAACATCAATGTCGCATGTCTAACAAACGTGCCAACGATCTTTAGCACTGCATACGCATTTTTATTCGACTTCTCAGAAACTTCCATGCAAAACAGTACAAAATAATTTCCATCCTAGTGCGCTTCAATCGACATTCGTTGACGACCCGCTGATGGGCAGTGCGCAATAAGACGATCAAAACGTCGCCGCATACCATGGGCTATCGATTCGATTGTGCCACAATACCTAACTAACGCTTATATTAACAAAAACCTGTTGTTATGTCACTGGAACTCAGTGGTTGTGTGACGGTCGATTTTGTTTCATGCAGACCCGTGGGCAAGAATGGCGAGTGCCCAGTCGGTATTAGATATCAATAAAGGCGTACATTAGGCCACAGTCAGGGTTGCCAAAATCGTTCCTGATGCCTCCTCTAGTCTGACAAAGTCTTTGTAGGTTCCACATGGCACTAAAATTTCCTGCACTAAATAACTCAAACTATTTTTGTGGAACTCAAACTATTTTGCCCAAAAGGTTACTTTTGGGCGCTTTTGCTGCCAACGAGCCGTTAATAGGCAACTTTGTTTAACCCACCGATGATCTCTGCTCCAAAGCATGTTTTTAAGGCGTAACCAGATCATTTGCTGAACAATAGGACTTTTGAAGCTACCTATGTCGAAACAAAACCTGTTGTTTTGTTGCAAATCCCTTCCCTCAATCCTTTAATTGCCGGCGCCACGAACGCACACGACAATTTTGGTCAGGGTGCCGCATCTGATGCGTTCGCCTGGTTGCTAACAGTGACCGTCGTTTAAAAATAAGCTCTCTTGTCCGTAGCAGGGCTGGGCGGTCTCGGGTCTCGTTTTAGTCTCGGGTCAGGGGGGTACGTCTCGGTCCCCGGCCAAGTCTCGGCCCACTTGAGTTTTTTTTCTATTTTCTGGGCTCGTCAAAGGATCGTTCATCAAATGGTCCCGCCGATAGGCGCCGCCCAGAGCAAATTTTGGCTATATTTTGCAAGTTTTGACCTAAAATTTCGTTGGTATCGCCTGCGGCGAGCCTATTTTCAACTCAGTCTTGAACGTATTTAGATTTTTGCCAAATTTTCGCCTAAAATTGTGTTAATGTCGCCTGCGGCGGGCAGTTTCGGGTGTCTAGGAACTGAATTTTTGTTCAGCTCCGAGACAGAGCCAGCCAAATTTTAAGCGAAAATTTGACAATCGATGTGGGAATTCGCTTTGGCGGCGCCTAGCGGCGAGCCATTTTACCCACCTATAAACGCCGTCGTTTTGTCCATTTTTGTGACTTTTCAGGCAAATGTTTCGTCTTTCTGGTCAAATTTTTCGCGCAAGAGCGTGTAAATAGCTGTTCCCGGCCGAAAATGGCCGAAAATGTTTTCGGGTCTCGGGTCTCGTTTTAGTCTCGGGTCAGGGGGGTTAGTCTCGGGTCTGGGTCCGGGAACAAAGAACACTCTCGGGTCTCGGAATTTCTAAGTCTCGGGTCTCGGTCTCGGTCTGCGAAAAAAAAGTGCCCAGCCCTGGTCCGTAGGTTCCGAAACCTATGACCCGATAGCCCGATTGTGATAGAGGTTTAAACAACCTGTTTTTGTCAGCGAGCAAAAAATTAAAGAAATGCTTAGTAGATTCAACGTTAAAACCGCCTAGAAGTGCACATACCAAATTAAAGCATGAAGTCAGTAATAACCATAGTCTGGAACAATTGAAGCACGTAAATTACGCTAAGGACACGTGCAACTGAGGCGCAGCGCGGAGTGTCCTTATGCCGGTGCCGGGATAAACGAACTGAAATTGAAGGCGCTCGACGCCCTACCCTGTAAAAGCTGATATGTTTTATTTCCTCATTTTTTTGCGGAACTCGTAGCCGTTGTGAAAATGTACGTCTAACCACTCAGTAAAAAATAGGCCGTACGAGATGTGCCAAGATGAGCGCTTTATCACGCACCCGAGATTCTTTGCCGCCGTCATACAAGTTTTTCTTGTAAACTTTCGAACAAAACCTGCTACCGTCGGGCTGTTCCCGCTCGCCACACTACGAGACGAATTACAAACGACAGCTCTTTAAAAAATGAAATGAATGAGTCCTTCCTTGCAGTGAACTTCCCTTTCGGCATGGAGTAGGCACGCCCCAAAAAAAAAACGACAACGGCCTGAAGGGTAGCAAAGGTGACACTGGTGATCAAGCGTCCCTCTTGCCTGATAGCGCTCAATTACTTGGCCCACCTTAAAATCTGGGTCCGATGCCGCTTGTTACGATACTCTATTTTTGGTAGATGTTGTGCCTTTTGGCTAGCCTACATTTCGTTGAGGAAACTAGGCTTTTAGCAAAACCACTTTACCAAAGCAAACATGACAAGAAATGCTTTATAATGCGTGGATGCAGTAAAATGCCTAATGCCTGGAAGCAGTGGGATGAACAAGAACATGAACTGCGTCGGGTATCTGCAGTAGCAAACGGCCGAAGAAAAGGCGGCGGGACGCCATAGCATCGTGTGGAAAACTCATTAACCCTAAAGAGCGCCCGAGTGGAAGCCACCTGGAACCATATATAACAGTTAACGAACTTAAGAGCACCTGAAGGCATGTTTGATACTCGCCGCAAGCCATCCACAACGGTGCCAGACAGGCTGCTCAGATGAAATTCGGCCTCGGGGGGGGGGGGGGGAAGACACCTCGCGGGAGCGAACAGAGCGTATTTTTGAGGTATGGAGCGGGACGAATGTTAAAAAACCCGCTTTTTACCGTGCTTTCCCGAGGAAAGCACGCTATTACCCCGCCGCAGGCTATACCAACTGCTTTTTCGGCGGTTTTTGTGGGCGTCCCTATTGGAAAAAGGCTTTTTGCTACACAAAGCATACCGCCATAGGCACTGAGAACGTGATTTTAAAAACTCGTTTCGCTATTTGCTGTGGGAATTTGAACCTTTTGGCCCGCCGCAGGCGATACCAACGATTTTTTGGCAATTTTTGAAAACTTTTCAATGAAAATCTCATCTGAACGACAAAAATCACATTCCCCCCCTCCCCGCGGCTGCGCCGCGGGCGGGGGAGGGGGTGGGCGTGGGACCCCCTTGGGGAAGGGGGGGGGGGTCGTGAGCACCCTGGTGCCAGAACTGCACGGGTCCCACGACACCAACGGTCGCCGCGGATTCATGCGGTCCTCTATGAATCCCATGGATCGTCACGGTTTCCTGCGAATCGCCTTCGCGCGCAAAAAAATGGAACTAAGATCTCATTCATGATTGGCCCAGCGTAAACGAAAATTGGCGTAGGGTGAACGAAGCCATTACAAGCTGTAACGGCTTTGTAACTGACAATTATTGTAATCTGATTAATTAACGCCTCGTAAGTCGAGCCGCAGGTTAGATAATCAGGCCAGTCCATTTGCCCTTAAAAAACTGCTCGATAAACTTTGTTTGATTGTTTCATTTCGGTCTTTACTACCGGATGTTTCTTATTTCTTGCTCGGACCACCGAATTTGCTAGCAACTGCTTCGATTCAGATTCCGGGCGATTAAGTAGGAGAAGCAGTGCCTTTAGTTATCAGAATCAAGACGAGTGAACCGAATGACACCAAAGTTGTAGCAGAAAAATAAAAATTGTAGCAGTGCATCACAGCATGCATTGACTCACCCAATGCTAGATTAACTATTAAGAAGAAAACAGCTGTGGGTCGTCATTATTTTAAGACGGTAAGCGGTAAGCCACCGCGACAACCCGACTTCCACTTTCACGCAGTAGTTCCCTTGGTTCTTATCGCCATCAGGGTGCTCAGACCGCCGTCCCATGGGGCACTGCCCCCCCCCCCCCCCACCAGGAGGTGCCCCTAAGTCGGAAGCGGACGCAGTGTTCTCGCAAGCACAGTCTTAAACATAAAAGGAACGCCTTCGATAATTAGATTATTAAAATTTACCAAATGTAAGCAAAGAAAAGGTAATATAGGAAAACTTCGCAATTGCGGGACATATGGACCAGTCGAGGAAATTGTGACAAACAGCCCGTCCGCCTGCGCAAGACACGAAAGTCATTCATATAGTTCCTCGGCCGCGACTGTGAGTGGCGTCGAAGCGCTCACCGCGTCGAGCGTTATCGCTAACCGGGACCTTACAAGTTGAGCTCCTTGAGCGTGTACCTGCGTTTCAGCGTCCTAACAAAAACACTGGTCGTCCACAAGACTTGGCTCACTGCTAGTTTTGTACTTAAAAATTCCTTTTCGTAATAATTAATTCTTGCTAACCCTTAAGGTGATTCGAAGGCATAATCACTGGCGTTTGAGAAGCTTCCAAAGAGGAATCATAAAAGTCGTAAAAGCGACGCGTCGAATGCCGCGCTAGTACATTTCAGTCGTTTGGATCAACTCAAATTTTTATTTAAAGGTAGGTATGCCTGTTTTTACTGATAGCGATTTTGGTGTTTGTGCGGTTGTGCAGTACGAAACCACTGCTGCTTGTTAGCGCCTAGCTGCTTAATAGCAAGTAGGCTTTTTTCGTTACTCGGAGAGGCATTTTCCATTTTGCCGACTCGCAGTAAGTAGGCAGCCAGGAACTTTGTTCGAACACTGGAACACCGGCTGGTCTCCATACGACGACATTAGGAGAATGGAACTGGAAGACGTAATAGTGTTGGTGGTGCGTTAGGTGAACGACTGCGAATCCTGGGTTCACCTCGCAGGCTTGCCCTTTGCCCCCCCCCAAGCGCCCACCAGCAAACGCTCGAGATGGTGGTAGGGGCCTCCGCGACGAAGCGCATAGAGTGGTGCCTCCTGCATCTAGTGATGGTGTCTTCTCACGCTGTTTATTTGTTTACTGTTTATTTATTTGTTGATATGTTTATTCCGCGCTGAACCGATGGTAAGCATGATCGTGCACTTTAAATAGTAGTCGCCTGAGACGGGATGATGACAAATAACGGTCATCTCAGGTGCGTCCACCACAGACGACACCTGATCGGTCAGACTCTAACCGGGCATAAACGATACTACAGCTGGGCCGGCCCTTCCGAACTCTGTGTGTACCATAGGTTGGATTCTAGGGTCTTTAGCACCGTGCCGGCCGCGGAGACGCCCGTACTCCCTGCCAGAAACATGCTGTTAACGAGTCAGTGAGCGCATTAAAGTCTTTAAACCACAGCCAAGTTTACAGTTAGGGGTAATCAAACCTTCGTTTTTGCATCAGTTTACATTTCGTCATTAAGCAGAAAACCTGTACCCAACCCGTTTTCTATTCCTCTTCGACGTTTCAGTGCGGACATGTACAAAGCATGAAAGGTACAATTACAACGAGAACGACAGGTGGTGTTCAGCAATGAACTCCTTGTGCCGTTCCCCGTTTGTGTGGTGACCCACCCGAGCCGTTTCCTGTCCCGTTACAAACTACGGCACCGTTCTCATTCCCGTACTTAAGTAGAAAACGTACGCGCAGAACTTAATCTTTGTCAACGATAACACCAAAGCAACTAACTGTGCCTAACACCGGGACGTAGCTCATTACTGGCATTCGACAGTGGGCAAAAACTGCGACTCAGGAACACAATCGTCTCAATTTCCTGAGCGCTGAGATAGGTAACGGCAGTGTTGTCCGAAAAAGGTTTTTCGCGGTCGGTAACGTCGACACCGACAATCGAAAATAGTGTTTAAAAAAAGACTAACTGGAACGGCCACTCGTTCTATCCCTACCCATGCCGTTTCCGTTCCAGTTAAGGGGGAACGGGGCATCAAAACTGCCACGTTTTGCATGGTGTTATCGAACATCAGTGACATGTGACAGTCGATGCAGGTGCGACATTCGTCGGCGAGACACCGCACATCTGCCGTCGTCCGCAAGCAATTGTACAAGATCCCAAATTATAACGTTGGTCTTAGTTGATCTGTGTCTAGAAAAGATAAAATAAATATTGCAAGAAAAACCTGCCTTGATCCAGACCGTACGTCCGGCTACCGGCAAAGAAAGCCAGAGTGTATTACAGTCATAACTGTTAAGTTCCGCCTAAAACTTTCACTACATCTACGACGGCGGAAGGGTACGTGTACGCCCGGCGGTAACGTCACCGGTCGCTACAGAGTACGCTTCATACGCTTCATTCTAAAGGCCCACCGCAGGCAACAGCAGCGAAATTCCAGGCAAACATGTAACAAATACAGTGAAAATTACCGTCAGCGGCGTCGAGTGGTGGGCCGCGTAGGCTTATACTTTCAACCACCAACAATGTGTACGGAACATGGTTAGACAATGAAAAACCGAAGGCTTAACAGGAGGCAATCGTGCACAACGATCCAACATTTAAATAGTACTTGTGCGAGATCATTCGAGAACTCATATCATTAGAAGGCAACCTGTGGGCAAGCATTCGGGAACGGGCAGAAAGTTTAGGTCCGGTCCGATCCACCACCACGGAAGTGGTCATCCGCTAGGTGCCGCCATAGCTAATCGCCCTAAAACCAATGTTTTTCCAGTTCCAGTCCCGGAACTGGAACTGCTTGATCTTCCAGTTCCCTTGATTGGAACCGACGGCCCCACCGCATGCCCCGCATGTCAAAAGGGACTCGCCTGTCAATCGTCGTCATCAGTCGACAAGAATGACTGTACAAATCCCGCGCACCAGTCTTCGTTCAGGACTGGATACAATTCTCTACCGATTACGACATTGTTCCGTCTATAACGAGAGGCTTTGAACGTCCGCGCTTACACGTTGTGCAACTAGGCTCGGCTTCGCATCCGCTCTGGTTTCTTCCTCTACCGATGTGAAATTCTGTTCGACTTGTTGCCGGCAAAAATACGCATGCTCATCTACTACGCTAGAGGATTTTGAAGAAATCGGAATTAAATCCATGTCGTAAGTGACTTTTACGTCCGCTGGCCACTGGTTGCAATCGGATAAATAAGTATTAATGGTAAAGTTGGAAATTGCGCTGTAATCAAGAGAACATGGTCATTGCGGCAACTCAAAAGACGAATAAGTAACTTGTTTTAAACGATTAACAAAGGCGCTAACGAGGCCAATTCAGGTTACGTGAATGTAAACGGCTATGTATAAAAACCTGCTGTCGAAGCGGAATGAACGGCGACTGCCGATGTAAGACTAAGCGAGCGGTTATCCAAATAACAATAAAATATAACTACGTTGACGCCTAATATCATCGTTTCATATGAGGAAGACAAACATTTATTTGACGTATGACAGCTGAAAAAAACCTGTTGCAGGCTTTGTTCCTTTCGGATTACTAGACGACCACCACAGTACTAGTAATCATCCTAAAGTCCGTTCTCGACATACCACTAATAAACATTTGCATCAAATTAAAAGAATTAATGACCGCTTGAAGCGTTGGGGCTCCATTGAATAAAGTCGAAAATCATAAGACAAGTAGTCCGTCATTCGAACAACATTTTTAGCGTTTAAGAAGGTTACCTTTAGTCGATTCAAGCCGAAAGCGAGTTGAGCAGACAGTATCGTTGCACAGCTGTTCGAAGAAAATTATTTGGGGCTGGCTACAGCTTTACCGAATCAAAACCTCTTATACTTGTTGATCGTCGCCAGCCATCTGAAATACAACAGCATTATTAGCGACTTTCCATGTTCCTATCCAGTAACTTGCCACTTGGCCAGCGTAGCGTCAAGCTTCGCCGTGAATTCTACACCAAAAAGGCAGACCATTTGCTAGATAACGCGCCATTTTGCTGCATTTTCGGATGTATTTACTGAACTTTAGGCAGCTGTTCTGTTCTGTTTTGTCGTGAAGTTCAGATAAGCGCAGATCCGCATTCTTCTAGCCACGCAAAGTAATAAAGCTACAAAGAAGTGCTTTTTGCCCCGCTTCGCAATTAACTCTGGCCATGCTTTATGTTTACGCTAAGCCTACAACCATATGCCACATGCGAACGCTTCTTCCGTGCCGTGTTCGGCGAGTAATAATGCTTCGCGGTTTCTACTGTTGATCGAAGGAAAGGGTCCTCAGCAAGGTCAATAGTTTCGACGACAATTGTCAAGCACACATCACCTTTCAACAAGGTTCCAGTCAACCAGCCATCTAAGCAAATTCAATTTTCCGTTAGCCCACATATATGCCTAAATCCTGTTCCCACGTGTTGTACGTGTAAGTGGATACTTAGGTTGGCTATTTTTTGTTCTGAAGTGTAAGGTAGCAAAGAAGTAAAAGGCCCAATACGCATCCGTGATTTGCTTTCATTTATAGCTTTGAGTGATGTGTCCTGCTTCGAAAATTTCCAAAAGAGTTCACTGTTTTCAAGAATATCGTCTGGTAGCCGTATGGGCAATCGTATAACAAGTAGGATATCGCAAATCGCTATAATTACTCATGCCCTTAAGCTACGTTCACAATCACCGAGTGTCGCACTTTCTCACACTTAGTGCGAGAGTTTTGAGTTGATTGTGAACACAGTGTCGACCAAAGTGTGAGTGTCGACCAAAGTGTCGGCACTTCCCACACTTTTGCGAATCGCAATGCGTCATTGCGCGGAAAGTGCGACACTTAGTGCGACACTTTCGAGTGTTCACAATCAACTCAAAACTCTCGCACTAAGTGTGANTAGTCCGACACTTGAAAAGTGTCGCACTAAGTGTCACACTCGTTGATTGTGAACGTAGCTTTACTGTTGAAGAAAAACATAGACGCGGAAGAGCTTGCATAATTTGCACGTCGCTGACGTGCAATCTGCCAGATCTAGTGACGTGGGACGTCGCTAGTTCTAAACTAATTTAATAAAGCTATGATAAAACGCAAACTGCTAAACAAAAAGGATAAAGGAAACAACTTAAGAAGAGGCTTTGTCAATCTGAACGAACGATACATTCATACCCATTGCAACCTGCGCTAACACTTTTCATCAGAAAACCTGTTCTTCGAGCTGACGACACACCTTCTCGCTTACAGAACAGTACTTACAGTCTGTAAATGGTCGGTTGATTGCTTTTATTTATTAGTCAGCCAATAATTCAGTGTTCTCCATGAACCGAGATTTTTCGCGATGAACTGAAATGAACTGGAGTTCGAGTTTAGTTCAGTTCACTAATACTCGATGAACTTGGTAGTTCATCGCAAAATTAGAAAATTTCCGTCAGGGTAGGGGGGCTGAGTGAAGAAAGATTTTTGGACTGTGGGCACAAGATGCTTTCTAAGGCCTTCATTTGCTCAGCTACACGTCCGCATGTAATGCATGTGGCGTTTTTAGTCCACGATAATAATGAAAATCGTTTGGGCAATTCTCAACCGAAAACCTCGTATCTTGTGAAGTGTGTCCTTTCTTTTGTCGTCCACTTTTTTATTTGGAGATGCTTCAAAACCGCATGTCGCAGTGAGATGCGCAAGAGATCTCAAAATCTTCAAGATGCTTTATAACCGGATTCCTAAGCGGTGCCGCACGAAAAGCAAGCTCTGACGCGGTTAAGAAACAGAGAAAGTGCGTGGCGCTTAAAAGCGGCCCCCGGTATGGTATTTAGTTAACATGACCGCAGTCACTTGAATTAGGCCTGCCATCGTAAAGACAGCGGTTGAAAAGGAGTGGCTTTTTTGCGTACCGTCTTTTTGCGTACCTTTTTTTTGCGTACCCTTTTTTGCGTACCGTTTTTATGCGTACCCTTTTTTGGGAACCGCTGGTTTGCGTACCACTTTTAGCATACATGCTCCCCTGCCCTTTGTACGTTCCGGCTTTTTTATCCATATCACTTGCGCACTGTTAACGTGGTTTTCCGTGACCTGTCTTTTCAAGTATGTGTTAATAATTTTCCGTGCTGCAAGCACCCTTATGACGCAAGTGGTTGGCGGCTGCCATAGCAATTCTCCCCTTTTGTGGTACCCCCTCCTGAAAAGTGCCCAAGTGGGCAACCAGTAAACATCTCATGCCCACCCCGAAGGGCGGATTCCAAAAATTGATTGCGACTGGTATGCGTGTTCGGAACTTGTAGCAATTTCATAGTCATAGACGCTAGGACAAGTGTAATTTGTTTGGCTACGTTGTACGCTCGTTTTCTTTTCCATGCTATGGTGCTTATGGCGTGATTAGCGCGACGAGCACAGCATGAGCAAGAACAGAAAGGTGCGATGCCACTCAGCGGTACGCAAATGAGCGGTACGCAAAAACAACGGTACGCAAAAAAACGGTACGCAAAAAAACGGTACGCAAATAAGCGACCCGACAAGTATGTAGCACAAAAGGGTGCATTTAAAATATAAAAATTTTCTGATTTTTACCTTCAAAAGATTATCACGCACGGTCTAAATTAGGTACTTTACGGTAACTTATCTGAAAACCTGTTCGACGTCGCTGCGCTCTTCTTGAGCAAGACCGATTAAAACGCGCTTATCCTCAGAATACGAGTATACTACCTTTCGGCACCGGCAAATTACGGCAAATAAAAAACTGACTGGCGTCGCCCATGGCCGTACTTTTACCCTCCTGATTGTAATTGTTAGACTATCACCGGCGCAGCTCGTCATGGTTTTTTTGCTATACGTGTTGTGTCAGTAGCATCACACTGGGTTTATATTCGAAAAAAACGTGTCAGGGCATGGCAGCCTACTAAACTCAGTCCACTAAATTCTGCCACGCCTAGATATACTCGAACCATACCGGTGTACCGGTCTCGGTTGCGTTGCCAAAAAAATATCCGCCCAGCCTGGTGCCCAACCCTGCACTCTTTCCTGAAAAGCACACAACTTCGGCATAAGCTAATCCGATCTGTGCCCGAGAATGGATAGCTGGTACTGTTGAAAACCACATGTAATACAACAGTGTCGTACAATATTTAACGTTTAGCACAGTAAAGCGGCCTCCGGTATGGTATTTAGTTAACATGACCGTAGTCACTTGAATTAGGCCTGCCATCGTAAAGACAGCGGTTGAAAATGATACATAGAGGAAGGCAAAGAGTACCCGAGCATCATTTGAGTAAGATGCTGGGAATCACATCGGGATTCACGTTGTTTTTCAGTGGTAATTTTGAGAGCAGGCGCTTCATTTCCTGCTCAGAAAAGTTCATGAACGCCAGCGAACTCCTATGTTTGGAAGGAAGAGAAGTTGGGGTCGGACGTAGAAACTATCTGGTCTGAGTCATAGATGGACCTAAAATGGTTGGCTAGGAGCTGCGCAGAGTCACTATCAGAGCGAACGGTCTTAACGTCGCTATCCAGGTAAACCGACTTACGCGAAACTTTCTTAGTAACTCGAAGGCTAACGTATCGATCGTATTCTCTAGATCCGCCTCCACGCAGTAATCTAAGCTCCTTATTCTTGAAGAATTTGGAGGTAAGCCGCCTTAGCTGTCTAGTGGTCCGTATGGTAAGTAGTTGTGCCTGTTGAAAACGGACAAGTCTAACCGTCTAACCTTTTTGGGGTCTCTTCATTATACACACTATTTCTTCTCTCTAACCGTCTAACGTAGTACTATTTCGCCAATTTCTTCATCATCATCAGGCTTCGTCAACTACTGGAAGAGATCCGTCAGGCTTGTACTCGTACAGAATTCGCTGGTGAATCAGAAAAATTCGTCCCTCCGTCACAATGGCGTCATTGAAGGGCATGGGAATGATCAACGTGTCCAGTGGTGGTGCCGACGCATTCGACGCAATCATCTGGCGCGCATCATACTTCTTTACTGTCTTGTTCGCAAAGACGAAGACGCTCTGGTCCGTGTAATCGTAGCGGAGCAGCTGGTAGTCGAGGTTCAGTGTACGGTACTCCTGGCCCGCCATGAGTGTTGTGACATTGCGATGCAAATGCCTCAGTATCAAGTAAGACATGCCGTCCAGCTCGAAGCATGCGTCGGGGCGATGGTCACTCAATCGGTTGTCGTCATGCACCGTGATCGCAGAAGTCCTCTCAAAAGTCCTTATTTTCTGAAGCCGCACTTGATGATTTTCCGGGCGCGTCTCCACAATGCAGACAGTGTCCGCCTTATAGGCAAACAGCTGCTGAATGCTGGAGTCGGCAGTGAAAACCACGAAATCCTTGTGAAGGTCATTTCCGGATGCGAGAGAAAATAGCAGTACCGACCACACTGCACTTCTCATTCCGACTATAATGAAAAGAGATATTTACATATTTTTATTAATTTTTGGCATTATATTATAATAATATGCACAGACAGTAAGATCAGATTCGACCATTTTGGTCAGAGTACGAACTATTTCAGAGAATGATTTTCCACTGCATCGCTGAATTACAAAGTATATACAATAGGCTCCGCATACATTAGTGAGTGGGGACTGTACCATAACGTCACTAGTCACGACGTTCGGGAA
>JNEY01000300.1:37870-54365 GCA_020875895.1 Aphelenchus avenae
ACGGCCAGGCTTACCATTGGCTACGCGCCTGTCAAGGCCATACTCTGCGAAAAGACTATCGAAAATAAAACCTGGATTTTTTCTGACGCCAGCTTTTTATGGATTAAACCTGCCCTTATGACTAATTTAAAGCCAAATAGCCCGACGCAGGCGTCGCCAGAGTAAAAACTGGGCATATTGGGAAAAAATCGATCAAAGTTATCTCACAAAGCATTTTGTTTGTTATTGTTTTGTTAAAAATAACTGAATAACTATTTGTCAACTTGTTATTGGTACAAGCACTAGACGACTAGTGTCCACGGGTTCATACCTACAAGTAGGCAGTCTTGCTAGTATGTCGAACAAAAGCAAAGGCACAATTCAGTAAACCCTAAATCTTTCCATTGGGCCTGATTATTATGCTTGTATCCTTGTCCTTGGCACGCAAAAGACGCGCTTGTCGACAGAGATCCAAATACGGCAAGTCAGAAAAAGCACTTAATGCTCCACTATTGACATTCTTGCAATAAACGACTGCAAGATACCTTGCCTATGAATCTGCGCACAGAGTTATTGCATATAAAAAATCAACGAAAAAGCCTACGTACTGGGTAAATGGGCGTTATTGACATTAATCATATTCGTACGTCAGCACGGAACGAAAGCAGTACCGTAAGTATTTTTTATACCAACGCTGCTAGTGTAGATAGTTACACTTGCATAAAACCTTTTGGTACGAGAGATCATTGCAGGTTTGGGGAACCGGTGAAATTTACCCAAAACAAATGCAATTTATTTTGTAAAAATATGCGCGCAGAATCCGCTAATAGGTATGTTCGGAGAGAGAAAAAGAAGCTTTTCGAACGTATGTGCCAAATGCTAAGGTCAAGTATAAGTAGAATACGTAGCTGTGGCAGTGGAGAATAGTCGCTCCCAGTCTGCCATACTGTGAAACCGGCTCTCGCAACGGTACCGGTCCCGGAATTGGGGGGAGAGGGGGGGGGGGGTTGGCAAGGGGCTCTAGCGGTCCTGGTTTTGAAATTTCGTCAGTACCGGGCCCAGTACCGGTCCCGGTGCTCAAATAATGTCCCCAGCCGAGGTCGTTGCTCTTAAGATCGCAGACTTCAAAACAGTTCGTAGCGGTGCGCAGGCGGTAACGTGCATATTGTCACGGTAAAAAATGCCAACTTAGTTCCACTTATACGCCCAGCTTAGTCCCTGTCAACCAGCAAATCTGGTTTATTCTTGCTCATCACATTGTATAGGTTTACCGTCTCGCACAGCTTAACCATCACCGATGAACTTACGAGGTCAAGAGAAGTATACAGTGTTTGCCTATGCTGAAAGCAATGGCGATACGAGACGAGACGAAACGACGAGACATGTTGTAACCGAGTTCGCGTACTCTTCGACGAAAAAGAAGCTTTTCTTTACTGAGCATAAAGGTTCGGTTCGTTGGCTCTATCCATATATCAGGACACTATAAGAACGGAAAGGATTAATTTGTTCCCTTGAGCCAGCAAGTCCAACGCAGGTTCTTTTCTTTTCCCCATAAAAACCCAGACCAGGAGAGCATACCGCAAGCATAAGCATTCAGTTTGTAGGAAAAGTAACGGGCTACTGATCGGAATACATGACGAATAAAGTAAAAGTAGTCAGACATGTGTCTGCGAGAGCGAGAGCGAAAGGCCTACCACTTCTTCTCGTTCCAATTTGCCTCTTGTACTGTACCTTGTTCTGCCAAAATGTACTACCGTGCTCAAGATTGATTTCGAGCGCCGAGGTCGGGGCATGCTTTTTTAGAGTGCGACTTTACCCCCCCCCCGTACCGTACTGACCCCACCCCCGTGCCGTACTCCGTACCGTAGAGTACGGTACGGAATATCGGTACGGCCGTAGTACGGCCGTACCGTACTGCTGAACTAGTGCATTTTTTCCAGAAAATCGTGCCCGTACGGTACGGAATACGGTAATGAAAGTCGCAGTCTAATGTTTTGTCAGGCTCAAATATTCCGTTTGCAGGCTTCTTACAACAAAATTTCAACAACGCTCCATGGAAAATTAGCCAATGATATCGCATCCGTCGCGCTAAAACTGCATGGATCTATTGCGTTACAGGGGAGACACTTTATAGTGGGGACAGTTGGCCGGAAATATTTCTAGGGGTGAGTTCTCAAGGTGGGAATCGTTCATTTTGGTACTCGTAAGCCTAGACCCTTACTTAAGCATTTCGGGCTGTTACAGGGTCATCTTTACAAAGAGCATGGATCAACGTGTTTGAAGCTTGGCCAACAGATTGAAGGCATAGCAAAGACTATCCAAGCACATTCACACAGCATTCACAAATCTAGGTCCATAGCATTCACATAGACTAAAACAACAAGCATACAACTGTACCTTCTTTCTTCTGTCCTCTAGTCAAAACCAGGTTCTTAGAGGATATCATTCTCTTCTGCGCGGATGTTTGCCAAGTGAAAACTCATGTTAAATGTCATTCGTAAAGCGTCTCTTTTTACGTTAGAAAGCAAATACTCAGCTTTTTTAGTGCTCAGTCTGTCGTTAAAGACGGCTCTAAGCCGACGGCTTCTCTGGTGAGCCTGACTAGACCTCAAGCGTTAGCGCTATAAGCTAAAACTTTTCGCCCTGGTTTCTGAAACTGACTGCACTCGTTGCTTACTCTGGCGGCCCATAAACAAACACGGCATTGTTGTTATACGGTAGAAGGAATCAGCTCAAAGTAAAAGCTAGCTAGCGTGGATCTTCCGATATTCTAGCAAAACAGCTATCAATAGAAAATTCATTCTCAAATTTTCATGCCTGTGCCGTAGACACAAGAAAAACCTGTAGGTGGATGCTTGATATGAACAATGCATGTATCTTCTCTGACCCTTAATGCTTTTGTAGAGGTATAATAAACTGGGCAGAAACCCAGGGTAGTGCTTCCTGGGCGAACGAGTCTGAAAAAGCCCAGTCGAGCTTGCTGGTGCGTAATGCGTCATTTAGCCTCACGCCAATGTCCTTGGTTGCGATAAACTTCTTACTGTGTAAAAAAACGAAATAATCGGATCCCGACTGCGCTGATGGCTGAAACCTGCCGAGAAGGCTGAGAGCCCTCCGATCACAGCAACATAATTTTCTTTTTTGGTACGCTGAAAAAGGAAAGTAATGCTTGGAGTGAGATACTCTTTCATATAAAGCAAGAAATCACGGAACATGAAAGGGACCTGGCGAACTCCCGGGAATATACCTCTCCCGCGCCCCCATCCCTAGACGCGTGTGGTTTTTTCCTCGGATTTGGCTTTTGTGGAAAAGAGAAAGCTGTAGACGGAACTTAATTCTCCAAGTTCTCAAATTTTTGTAAACAACGTAGAGTCGTCTCCATGATTTTTATGGCCGCCTTTCAACAGTCAAAGCATGCGGTGAGGAATCCGCTTAAGCCTGGCGGGCGCAGTCTATCCTAGACGCACATATATTCACTGGCTTCTCGGAGTCTATAAAAGCCGAGTAGTGGCCGTGGACACAAGCATCGTCATGATTCACAAAACATGCAAAGGACAAGATAAGCAGGAAGCTAGCCGCTTCCGCATAGTGGCCGTGGGGAAACCATGGACGTGATTTGCAAAATTACGAAGATGTACAAGTTAAACCAAAAACTAGCCGCTTCGTCTTGTGGGGCTGCTGCTTAAGCCTCTATGATTAGGCTGAAAATGTCTTGTCGACGTGTGAATAAAACCTGCCACGCATTCTTGACTCTTCGTCTTATGTACCGGCTTAACAATACGCGAATTTGACTCGAGAATGCTATTTTGCTTGAGGTCATACTCACGCCTCAGAGTCAGAAGCGCAGAAGAGAATGTGTGAAATTTTCTGGTAACTCGCAACTCGTACGCATTTCTCTATTATACGCACAACATTGCTACAGGAAGTGCAAGGAAAACCACACTAAAGACGCTTGAAAACAATGATTCCTATACCGGATGCAAGCAGGAAATCACCAGGAGCCTTAAGCAAATAGAACGCAAAGAGAGCGCGCGACGCCTACATGCAACTGAGGTTTATACCGGAGTGTCTTCGCACCGCCGACGCGCGCAAGTATGAACACCGCCGCGGCTGCGCAAGCGGCGCTACGCTATCCGATTGACCCTCATTCTTCGTTCTCCTCGAGGCTCCTTTGCCGCCAGCTGAAGGCCGCTGAGTGAACGCGACTTAGCGCCCTCCTCGTGGCTCGTTGACTTAGTGCCTTTATGCAACGTAAATGATAAAAATTATGAGGAACAGAGCACGTGATATGGCTCAGAAATCGGGTGAAACAACTGGTATTCTTACGATTCCTGGAGCGGATCTGTGCGAAAATCTGCAAAAAGTAGGAACGCATAAGCAGCACGTAATTCATCTTACCAGTGTGTGTGAGACCCTTCCTTGAGAACAGTTCTTGAACTCGTCAAGCTGGATTGCATGCAGTAAGGGCGTCGAAGATATCACAAATACGACTGGAAAACGAGGAATTCGGATTCGATTTACTCCTTTTTTAGCTAAACACCCAATACCAAAGCAAAAATATGCTTCCCCCTTCCCACCTCTTTAACGCTCATTTCCTTCCAAGCCTCGAGCGACTACCGGGCCGATCTCCGCTTTTGCGTTCTTTATTTCGGAAACAAATAGGCAATTTCCTCCATTTGGCCACGATTGCCTTCAGAAGCTCTTACTTTGGTCGACTTAAGCGGTAAAGTGTAGGTATCTTCACCGAATGTTACCGTGTATAAAGCCTTCGACGGCTTTATCGTCCATAAAAACAGAAAAATTTCATCAAAACAAAATATGTCGGCGTTTTATCATGTATTTGTGTTTGGTAACCACTGCGGTCGGTGAATTCTTTTCATACAAAAGCTATTACAATAAAACAACCCTGTGTGCATACGATGAGGTGCGAAAGGCCATGAGGGATTTGCAAAATTATTTGAGCTAAACAAGCACTAGCTAAATTCTCCAAACTCCCGACCAGTTACCTCAAAAGCCAACTTGCGGCGAGGATTACCAGTTCGTCTGTTTTTGACGGCTTTAAAGTCTTAAAGTCTAGAATAAAAATTGTTTATCGACCTTATAAAATGCAACCAGTCACTTCTCTCGTCCTGGACTTTCCAACATAAGAACACTCACCACAAATGTATTCCGGACGTAACGCTACGTCAGTTCTTTCTTCTTGCTGTCCGCCATGACTGTTTTCATATTAGATAAAAATTGTTCTTCCTTGAAGCTCTGAACACAGATTGCACTAGGTAGCTAACCGTCTCGTCCGTTAATCAGGACTTCATCAGTCTCAGACGTAAAAAACTAGTACGCCGTAGTTTTGGCAAAAAAGTTTCCGACTAGCAGTTACTTCGGTTTTCGATGCCCTCAAAGAAAACAGTCCAAGGGCCGCTGAAAGCAAGGAGACGACGCGCCAGGACTCTTACGCCACGACCGCGCTTGTCAAGTTCAGAAAGCAAAGGCATTTCACTTGTATTTCTTCGAATTGGAATTTCGTCAAGCGCGAAGCACGGGCGTGCAACGCGCTTACTCGAAGTGCCTGCATTGAAAGCAAGAGCTTAACGGGTCGTCGCCATAATCGAAGAGAACTCTAACTGCGTTCGAAACCTGTATCTGTCCGAAGACGAAAATGCCTTGTAATTACGCTCATCATACCTGGTGCACCTGACATCGAATTACCCAGTGTTTTGACAATATGCTACGGTAAAAATTTTCAGACAAAAAAAATGCGCAACTACAGCATGCCTAGCGCAACTGGCGAGCTAAGGACAATAACTTTAACCAGAAACTATGTTGTGGCGTTTTTGCAGAAAGAGCCCACTTTTAGTTTGCACGATTCTGTCTTAGGCTTTCGATGGCAAGCGCGTTTGTTCGATCATTGCATAATCTCGGGAAAATATATTATTTCTTTGATTCGTCTAAAATTTACGTGGACAAGAAGCACATGAAGAAAAAGTGTTCTCCATGCACGGCACGCTTCTTAGTTCCTCGCGTCTGAGACAGATGTTCGACCGACGTGAATCTGGTGAATATTACACAGTGCCATATTCAGTGGGTGGAGGGGCACTCTGCCCCTCCTAGTAGTAGAGCACTTGAATCAAAAATTGTGGGCTGCATTTGTCGCCGAAAGCTCGCACACAAAAAAAGCATTGGACATTAGCATAAACCAGTACCTTCTTGTAATACGTCTTCTCCACCTTGAAGTAAAGTGCGAAAATTACGACCTAGCTAATTCGTTTCTTTCCTTTAGTTCGTGCCTGCTCCCTCAGTTTAGTTCTTCCTTAATTTCATTTAGTCGACCAAGCTATAACTGTCCAATAGGTTCGCTTTGTATCCTGACATGGCAAGACGAGCACTATTCATGTTGCCCTATAAACGGCCGTGCGGCACGCACGTAGACGCAGTTGGTTTGCGCCACACACTTAGTGTTTGTCAAGCTCGTCGCTAGAAGTGGACCTCGTCGATTCATCAAATCAGTAATGCAGCGACTTTGGAGTGCATATAAATGCTAAATAAAAACGAATGCATATGACATACAGGTCATTGAAACGACATAACATGCAGTTACATTTACATTCATTTTACTGTTACGTCGCAGTCACAACATACACGTCAAGCGTCCGACCTTGAGGAACGGCCGCCCAGCCTAGGGATGGGGCACATACCAGATATCTTTTTGGAGGTATCGGTCGAAAAACCACAGGTCGAGGCAGCGTCGCTAGGCGCCACCCGAATTTAAGAGCCATTGAAAACACACAAAAACTTCACATAAAAAACCATTGCAAATATCTTTACTGTCTATCCCTGACGGCGCAATAGAGCTACTTAAAAAACCTGTTCTTTGAGCAAAATGCACGTGGCGCCGTACTCTAAGCCATTTTCATAAGCTACAACGATATAATGGAATTATTTTTTAAAATAGTCCAATATATCAATGGAGAATTACCATCCCTTGTTCTTTCCAGCGGAGCTGTTCGCCGTATTCTGCGTTGCACATTCTTTTCTTGATTAGCGATTAGGAGGCCAATATGTCATAAAAGCGAATCGAAACTATTTGCTAACTTTTTTCAGGCTTGGATAAGACATGAGCAAACCTTTCGGAAAAGGGCCTCACTTCGCAACGACGGACAGCAAGTCTCTGAAAGAACAACCTCTGCTACATACCTAAATGTTGTATTGCACTTGGTAGCTACCGGCAAGGCCCAGTACATAACATCTAAGTGACTGAAAGAAGCGCTGAAAGTGCGCGATAAAAGTGTGCAGCTGGTGTTTTGATTGTTCTTGTACCTGCGTCTTGCTGACTCGTGAACGCCAACGTTGAGACGCGAGTGCACTGGAGGTTGTTGCGCTACAACAATACACTTCGATAACAATAGCAGCGGGTGGACATTCTGCGCCACTGGCTGTTCCATCCTTGCATAATTTATTCGCGAGATTGTTATTTCTGCTTTTTGGGGGCTCCACAAAAAACCTGTCTTTTCACATATGCACCCGGCATACCTTAACTTTCTGCCCAAAAAACATATTCTGACAACTAAGTTTGCGTGATACATATGTTGTAGCCGATCTTGTTTTTTAGCCGCTCACGTGAACGGCTAGCCGTTCACGTGAGCGGCTAAAAAACAAGATCGGCTACAACATATGTATCACGCAAACTTAGTTGTCAGAATATGTTTTTTGGGCAGAAAGTTAAGGTATGCCGGGTGCATATGTGAAAAGACAGGTTTTTTGTGGAGCCCCCAAAAAGCAGAAATAACAATCTCGCGAATAAATTATGCAAGGATGGAACAGCCAGTGGCGCAGAATGTCCACCCGCTGCTATTGTTATCGAAGTGTATTGTTGTAGCGCAACAACCTCCAGTGCACTCGCGTCTCAACGTTGGCGTTCACGAGTCAGCAAGACGCAGGTACAAGAACAATCAAAACACCAGCTGCACACTTTTATCGCGCACTTTCAGCGCTTCTTTCAGTCACTTAGATGTTATGTACTGGGCCTTGCCGGTAGCTACCAAGTGCAATACAACATTTAGGTATGTAGCAGAGGTTGTTCTTTCAGAGACTTGCTGTCCGTCGTTGCGAAGTGAGGCCCTTTTCCGAAAGGTTTGCTCATGTCTTATCCAAGCCTGAAAAAAGTTAGCAAATAGTTTCGATTCGCTTTTATGACATATTGGCCTCCTAATCGCTAATCAAGAAAAGAATGTGCAACGCAGAATACGGCGAACAGCTCCGCTGGAAAGAACAAGGGATGGTAATTCTCCATTGATATATTGGACTATTTTAAAAAATAATTCCATTATATCGTTGTAGCTTATGAAAATGGCTTAGAGTACGGCGCCACGTGCATTTTGCTCAAAGAACAGGTTTTTTAAGTAGCTCTATTGCGCCGTCAGGGATAGACAGTAAAGATATTTGCAATGGTTTTTTATGTGAAGTTTTTGTGTGTTTTCAATGGCTCTTAAATTCGGGTGGCGCCTAGCGACGCTGCCTCGACCTGTGGTTTTTCGACCGATACCTCCAAAAAGATATCTGGTATGTGCCCCATCCCTAGGCTGGGCGGCCGTTCCTCAAGGTCGGACGCTTGACGTGTATGTTGTGACTGCGACGTAACAGTAAAATGAATGTAAATGTAACTGCATGTTATGTCGTTTCAATGACCTGTATGTCATATGCATTCGTTTTTATTTAGCATTTATATGCACTCCAAAGTCGCTGCATTACTGATTTGATGAATCGACGAGGTCCACTTCTAGCGACGAGCTTGACAAACACTAAGTGTGTGGCGCAAACCAACTGCGTCTACGTGCGTGCCGCACGGCCGTTTATAGGGCAACATGAATAGTGCTCGTCTTGCCATGTCAGGATACAAAGCGAACCTATTGGACAGTTATAGCTTGGTCGACTAAATGAAATTAAGGAAGAACTAAACTGAGGGAGCAGGCACGAACTAAAGGAAAGAAACGAATTAGCTAGGTCGTAATTTTCGCACTTTACTTCAAGGTGGAGAAGACGTATTACAAGAAGGTACTGGTTTATGCTAATGTCCAATGCTTTTTTTGTGTGCGAGCTTTCGGCGACAAATGCAGCCCACAATTTTTGATTCAAGTGCTCTACTACTAGGAGGGGCAGAGTGCCCCTCCACCCACTGAATATGGCACTGTGTAATATTCACCAGATTCACGTCGGTCGAACATCTGTCTCAGACGCGAGGAACTAAGAAGCGTGCCGTGCATGGAGAACACTTTTTCTTCATGTGCTTCTTGTCCACGTAAATTTTAGACGAATCAAAGAAATAATATATTTTCCCGAGATTATGCAATGATCGAACAAACGCGCTTGCCATCGAAAGCCTAAGACAGAATCGTGCANGAGGACTTGTGGGATTAGTAAGTCATCCATAGGCCCGTGAGAAGGACTCGCATCTCCTTGTCCTTGTGCCATATCCGTGCCGTACTGAACCACTACCCCTAAACCCACACGTACTCCGTCTCGTCTGGTCCCTCCATTACGGGACCGCGATACGGCCCCGTCTTACCCCGTCCCTCGCCGTTTCGATTCCGTTACGTTTAGAACTTAGAACGGTACGGAGATCGGAACGATGCACGATACGATACGACTCTCCAAGGGCATGACCAAGTGGAGGGGGACCCCTGAGCCGTTTTGGTCTGCGAGCGGATTTTTTCTTTTTCCCAAGTTACCTTGGTACCCCTTTCTCGTTTGGGATGTCCTAAGAAGTCTGTTAAGACAAGAGAGCAGTGGAATGATTGTTTACTTTCGAAGCGGGTAAGCGGCTGGTTCTTCAAGTAGACTGCGCAGGGCACGGAAACTGTCCAACGGGTGACCACGTTGGATTAAGACAGCCTCCATATTGCGGGATTGCTCTCGACAAAGAGGCGGAGCATGTGTGTGAGTGGGATGGCGTCCGCTGTCCACAAACGATCATGAAGTGCTAGAGGGAGACAAAAAAATTTCTTGAATTTTCATACGTTTTAGGCGGCCCCTAGCCCTAGAGTCCAACTTAAGAGCTAACGAAAAGAAAGCGTGATTACTCAAGCACCAGTTTCCAGTAGCTTTTTACAACAAAACTTACCCGTCCTTTTCAGCCGCGCTGCCTATAAGTCGCGTTACTGTGCTAGCTACCATACGATGGAGCAGAAAAGCGAGTGCGCCAAGACCTGCGGACTCTGCTAAAAATGTCGAGCTACCGCAATTTTGTGTTGTTCTAAAAAGTTGAAAAGTAAAATGTTCTGGAGCGGACAGATCATCGTAAAGCCGAAACACACACCACTGTTGGCGATGAGCACAACCAACTAACGCAAATGATTACCGCTGGTATAGGGAAAGAACCGCATGGCCCGCTTAGAAAATGTGCGGGTTCAAATGTCCCGACATAATCTGAAAACAAAGCTAAGTTCGGTGTAGAGGCATACATTTAAAATCATGACGGTCATATAAGGCGCTAAGGGAACTCTCTGGATGCAGGAAAGGACCAGCATCGAATTGGACTGAAACCAGAGAAAACTTATGCGCCGGGTTGCGCGTGCAACATAGGTTTAGCGTAATAATGCAGAAACCTGTACGATAGTCAATCTGGCATGTAATTCCGATTTTAAAAAAGTGTTGTGAGACGTTTTCTTCTCCCATTTTTAATGCTTTCTTAAGGGCTATGGCAGAAACTAAGTACAGGTAGGCAAATGTCATCGTAATGTTTAAAAGTGAGAATCTGCTCAATTTGCTTATGCAGGGGTGCTTGCCGTCGCCAAAGGGGATAAGGTGCAGTGTCCGAGGTAATGCTAATGGTAATGGTGGTAATGGTAATGCTTCCAAAATCGCTCAGTGGGTAATGTAATGGTAATGGTAATGGTCCTTGTCGAATTTACCATTACCTATTACGCACTAGATAAAATGCCCGCGGCAGCGACGCCAACGTTAATTTTCGCGTTCCTTGTCATTTTTTTGCGTGAAATTCCGTTGGTGTCGCCTGCGGCGGGCCTCCCAACCTCTTCGTATTCTCGTCTCATTTTACTTACAGCGTGTGCGTCTCATACAGGTCATAGAAATCGCTTTTTGTTGTGTCTTTTTCTGCATGTAACACTGCGCTTGCCGGACCCGCGGGGCGAGATCATATTAATGGTTTAGGTGGGACGAGTGGTCAGATACCACAGCACTTTAGGCGAAAGGTAGACAAACAGAGTGAAAAATGGCTCTGGCTGCGCCTAGCGGCGGGCTGTTTCCTACATAAAATGTCTTTTTGAAAAAGGTCACATACGGTATGCATGCAGTGGTCTTTAGCAACGACGCCTTCGTACAATCGTCGGCGAGGCCCGTGTACGATGTGAATACATAGACATCGACTATGCTTTTCCAGGAACATTAAAACATACCTTCAGGCTGGAAAAATCAGCCTAAATATAAGCAGATAATGGTAATGGTAATGCTTCCAAATCGGCTCAGTGGGTAATGGTAATGGTCCGAAAAACGGGTAATACTCGGGCACTGATTAGGATTTTTCTTCCTTATTACACAGATTAAGCGATGTACCTGGTGAAGTCGGCGCACTTGGACTCCTTACAAAGTGCAACAGGCCGAAAAGCCCTATCAACGTTGATCTCAACGTTGGTTAGTGGTCTATTATAAGAGGAAGGAAAATATAACTGAGCCAAACAAATATTTTTGTAAAACCTGTCTGTATGCGTTAACATTTGATTCCTCTAGAATTCGGTCCAAAACCACGACATTATAGGTTACACATTTCAGTACATATAAGTATTGTGAAATTAGCGATCAACGGATCTTTGCAATCACACTGGCATTTTTGTCAACAAGGTGCCACTTTAATATTTCGTTGCGCGGCACGATGGTAACTTGCATTCTGAGCTTTAAATTTTCTTTAATTTTTATGTTTTCTTGGGTGAACAAGATTTGAACGTGGCATAGGGCTTGAGCAGACTAGCGACCTAGAACCCCCACCCGGCCGTGAAGCTGAGGCCACGGCACGGCCGGTGAACATGCGGGAAAAATTTCAAATTTCTATCCGTTTTTGGCCGAATTATTAGGAAACGTCACAAAATATCGGCCAAAACTTCCAAGTCTCTTCAATAGAAGCGAGTTAAGCCGAGAAAAATGACGAAAACCAAAGAATTTTTTGAAGACTGTCTCCAAAAACTGCCAATATTATTGGTATTTCAACCAAAAAAAAGCCAGAACCCGGCCCGGCTCGCCGGATACCGTGGTCAGCCCCCTCCCCCCACTCCCTGCCGCCCATCCACCCGGGCCGGGAATGGATTCCTAGACCAGACACGCGACAAGTGCATTTAGCGAGCGGCCATTGAATGATCCCCAACTTGAAATCGCAATAGGTTTACGGATTTTTTTCACAATTCGCTTTATCTTTGTCACCAAACAGTTGAGGAAAACGGCCCGTCAATAAACACTTTTATTAACCGGGCTAGCTGGTTTGCGGGCAATAAGTGTGCCGAAGATGTCGCAAAAATTGACTGAAACGAAAAAGTCTGGTACGAGTCACTCCGCTTGTAGCTGTAACCGCCAAAGTCAACAGGCAAAAAGCTTGCTGTCAACTAATTGTCATCAATTCTCCTAACAGACGGGATACATAATATCGAATGGTCTTTTCGGAAAAACTTTAGCCATCGGTTATAAATGTCATTTGTCTCGATATAGCTTCTATTCGTGTTGCCAAATTGTAAAAAAAAAACCTGCTCCATCGAGTATTCAATTCAGCATATTTGAGGGAGAAGCCAGGTGCAATGACTTCCATGCAAACAATTAACGGGTTCGGCAACGAATTAAAAAATGCAACTTGTAGCAACGACTTTGTTCCTGGTGTCATTCGCTAGTCTTTGTCACCTCCTTGCGTACGCACATTAAAAAAATCCTGCAGCGACTGGGTCAAGTCATAGCTCACTCAGAATATGCTGAAACTTTGTAATGCTGCAACGTTATGCACTAAACTGTTTCTGTAATGCTGAGCGAAGTACATCAGGCTCTCACTTATGGTCCTCTTCCGCAAACTCGTTCCCTGCTGGTAGTGTCGATCGTCTCATTTTTCAAAAACCAATGAAACACGGGATGCGGATCCCGGATTGCCCGTTTTCCGCGCTAGCGTTGTAATGGCTTCTTTCGACTAGAGTTGCATACTAGGAGGCATGTTTAGGTAACTCAAAAACCTGAACTGTGTCGCCGGGTGAATTTCTCGCCTTGCCCTTTCGAAGGGAGATCTAGAGTGGTGCAACGGTGCATCGAGACGCAAGTGTCAAAATTATGCCAAAGTAATAGGATACCTGAGTTTTGTCACATTCTTCTGTGAAGTTGGTCCATGCAGAATTGTCGTTACTGTTTTATTTTGCGTAAATTATTCGTGGGTCCAACAAGTCTCTCACCCCGTCAGCTTTTTTTCCCTTTAAGCCTCAGCGTAGCGAAACCTTATTCATCGAAGCCTTGTTCATAACGGAAACGCATCAATACAGAAAAATAGTTTTTTTTTATTTTTTAAAAAATATCAACTATTTATGTCATGTTTGTACGTGTTTTACGGCTTAAAATAAAACAAATGCATGTTGCGATCTCAACCGTTTTTCCGACGTAAACCCGCTTTAGAATGTCGAGGCGGAACCAACTTTTTTTATCGCGTTTAGCATGTCTCATGTTTGCACCGTAAGCAGCTATAATAAAGCGCAGAACCGAATACGTCCTGCTGGCGCCATCACTTTATTTCAGCACGATGTTTAGTGAGCTATGCTATATTTATCGAAGATCAAAATAACGGATTCAAAGCGATATAGTAACTGTTCTCCCCGAAAACCTGTCGCCTGCACCTCTATGAAATGGCCTGAATAAATGTCCCGAAGACGGACAAGATACTTTAACGCTTCGATGTGGTGGACGCTAGCTGATGCAAGAGAATTTTTGGAGCTTGGGGTGGTTGGAACAACAATACCAAAACATAGAAACTAGCCAGCGGAGGAAGTGCTCTTACCTTTCGACCAAATTTGAGCCCATGTTGCCTACCGGCTTCCACTCCACTACAAATAAGTTTCCATCGCCCCTGAAAGGCGACTAAGCATAGCGATTAGTTCATAGAAAAACTTTCAGGGAACAGCCAAATCACAAAAAATCGCGGAGTGGGGGTTCATCGCTGACATGGGTTGTGCATCCAAAAGTTTCGGTTCAGCAATGGTATTTTCGAAACTTTTTTTCTGCAAAAAATTTTGCCCACACGCATATTTCATTTATGTATTTCACTAACGTATACGTTGCGGTTGTGCTTAAAAACAAACTTACAAAGAGGAAGGAAAGCCGTTCCTGTGAGAGTAAGGGGCAAAAATCTAGTTTTTTCAAATATTCCAAATCTTTGGCCGCTACTGTAGGTAAGCACTTCTGGACGAGACCCGGATTTTTTGTGAATCGGAAATATTTTAATAGGGTCCGAGTCTGCCAACATTTTACTTGCGTGATGCAATCCATAAGAGCACAATCCGGCTACGAATATCCTAGGCGCATGCCAGCACTCATGAGCGAGACTTTAGTTTCGGCCGGTACATGTGCTACTGTCTTAAAGTAGCAGCACATCAAGCTTTGCAGGAAATAAACATCACTCCTTAGTTGATTACCACTTAAAAAACCAGTTCTTACTGAAAAAGGCGCGCTTAATGCATGCTTTTATAGCATGTAGGCCATCCTAGGATAGATGATTGCACCAAAAAATTACTAACTTGTGCGCCGCCTCACACAAATCGCCCGTTGGGAAAGTTTTGAGCCTTCCTCAGAGGTCCTCTCCCCTTAATCACAGCTATGACACTCGGAGAAGTCATCCCGCTGACCTATTGTAAGCGCCTGGGATACGATGGTTACATGCCGTGCTATGGAAGTTTTTGAACATTTTTTTAACCAAGACGCTCAAACTTAATCGATTTTCGCTTGAAAAAGACTAGCCAGGACACTTAATCCTGCGTAATTGTCAAAACTAAATCCTCCGACCTAATATGC
The DNA here is from genome assembly GCA_020875895.1 of Aphelenchus avenae. NCBI lineage: Eukaryota > Metazoa > Nematoda > Chromadorea > Rhabditida > Aphelenchidae > Aphelenchus > Aphelenchus avenae. The sequence continues at coordinate 52,880 of JNEY01000300.1, forward strand.
TATGCGTAATGCGTAATCTTAAGAAAGCTATGCGTGCCACTCAAAGGAGACACTGGTAGTGGCCACCCTGAGATAACTCAGTGACCGAAGGCACACTTCGAATAATTTTTTGTTGTCTGTTCTGCCCTCCGCAAAGTCCGCTCGAAATGCCAAGATCTTATCCCGATGCGGACTTCGAAGAAAGAATCACGAATGATTCATTATACCTATGTTTTCCGATTAAGACTGGTAAGACTATTATGCGGGAAAAAAGTTAGTTGAACGACAGCAAGCTTCATCGTCCGTTTTCGTTTAATTTTTCACAAAAAACCATGATGTCGGCCATCATTAGCATTCTTTGCGCGCACGTAATGCTTTTGAACTTCCTTCAACATAAGAAGCATCCTTTGCCAACATTTGGAAAACCTGCTAGTCTAAATTTATGAAACGGATATCTCAAAACCTGAATCGGGTACTCAGTCAGAATTGGTTATCCTGTCTCAAAAAATAACACAGATTAAATGCAAAGAAGATTTTTCGTTTATAACGTGTTCCCATCAACGCCTTGCCTTACATGGAAATGCGACGTTGCTTTCTCGCGGCATAACATCAAGCATTTGATAGCACTAAAATGCCACCTGAGTTCTTGGACGCCTTTCCCAACTTTGTGTCAAACAAATCTAATTAGCTTAATTGTCGTTTTCCTAACCGAGCGACAAACTCTGCTAGAGCGGCGAACATAACCTACGTGCAAACGGCGACGCGTCGACTAGCAGTGGTGTGGAGAGCTTTGTGCCGCTCGATCTCTACAGGCGCATAGGCATGGATCAAAATGACATCTGATATCGAATTTGCTTGGATTTATCCGAACATTTTAAAATGGAAATTGTCCGTAAATAAGCTTCATAAATTTCCAAGCATGGGGTACGTTTTTCACACCGGCAGATGTTCTTGCCATTCAACATCCGTCTTAGCTCTTCTTGAATGAAGTCGTAAGGAACCATAGTGGTGTAGATGGAGCACACCGTTTTAAAAAAACCACGGAAATTCGTTCATCATGCGTTCTTTTTTTGAAGAATTAGTAGAGGTCGGCAACCCCCCCCCGTACCGTACTGACCCATCCCCGCACCGTACTCCGTACCGTACTGACCCCCCCCCGTACCGTACTCCGTACCGTACCAGTACGGCGCAGTACGGTACGGTACGGTACGGAGTACGGCGCCGTAATACGGTAATAAAATATTTGAAATGTTCTGCCTTTTCGCAGGGAAAACGGAACAACAGGATATATAACAACAATGCCATCAACATTATGCGTTAATAAGGTGTTAGCTACAAATGCATACTTGTCATTTTCGACGAAATTTTTCGCATTTTGGTCAAAAATGCCCAAAATTTGCTCGATTCCGGCTAAAAACGGGCATTTTTTTTTGGCCTGCAGTACGGTACGAATACGGCGCCGTACTGGGGGCCGAGCCGTACCGTACTCCGTACCGTACCAGTACGG
>JNEY01000300.1:59707-74697 GCA_020875895.1 Aphelenchus avenae
ATTCCCACGCTTTTGACCCTAGAAGCATACCTGTGAGGAGGACTGCTGGTCGAGAATACCGTTCGGGACGGTGCCGCCTGCGCCGCCGGAAGAATTAGGCCTCATCCCGTTGCCTGATAGGAATGCCATGGCACACTAGCGGAGACGCGACTGATGATGATGCGGTCGTGCTCGTCGTCGGCGCAGCTACGCGGCGTAGTTCGGGCCCACGAGGCGCGGCGGTCGGTGGACGCCGACGCGGGTTGTAGTTGTTTGCCGGATTAGTGTTCGCTCGGACGGAGCGGAAGAGACGTTGCGGCAAGTGGAATGCCGCCAGCCGATGGTCGAAAAAGACGGCGCGGCGAGAGCGACGTCCGCGCTGGTGTCGCAGCGGTAGCAGTGGAATGGCAGCGCGCTGCGACCGCTGGGGCGGAGTTCGGGCGCCGCGGCGGTAGTAGCGAAGGAGCAAGTGCTTGCGAACCGCGCCGAATAACCGCCGCCAACCGTTGAGGGTAGCGAGTGACAAGATTAACCGGATGGCTTGTTGACTGATGACTACGCGGGGACCACAGAGCTCGTCCGTCCGTAACTGTGCGCTGTGCTCCGCTTCCGCGCTGCTTCCACTCGTCGGTAATCAGCCGGAGCTTTCGTCGTCGCTGGCTGGCTCAGCGAAGGGATACGGGTATTTTCGGATGCCCTCTGCCGAGCATTCGTTATGCTAGAAGCAGAAAAAATCTCGGTAAACATAAACACATTGGCGCGAATTCACAGTTGAAACGGCGCGCTGTACAATTAAACAGGGATACCCTGCATACCGCAGTAACATGCGCACTGAGGTTGCAGTCATGAATATGGTATTTTGCGCGGTAAAGTGAGATGTACCCTAAGTCTCGCGTGGATTAAACGACAAACGCCTTGCATAGCGGCAACCAAGCAGAAAAAACGCCTGATACCGCCTAACGCCGACGTTTTGCGAGGTCAAGCAGTATTCCTGTGATGCAACGTCGTACTGAGTCACACAGAGTCAAAGTCATTAGCCGTACGAAGCGTGCATGTACATTAGCCGCATGTAGGACGCTCCATACCTGTGAATCGGTAACCCTCTGGTCAATCGAGGTCAATCATTTTCGGACCAAAATCAGACATTTCGATATTCTGTTTTCGCGGCCTTGTCCTTGCTCGCAAACTTGGTTCGGTTCCTAGTGTGAAGGGCGCGCGTTACCGTTTTACCGTTACTTATGCTAATTTCTCGAGAGACGTTGGCCAGTATCATTTATTGCGTTGCGCCACGAGCCCCTATTTAATGAAAGAAATAGCTTTAGCGGAAGTGTCTGTGTCATACACGAACCCAGCTGCGGGCGCTCCCTCGCCGAAAGCCTTCCTAATGCGATCGCCGTAAGCTTGACGTTCTTCCACAGCTCTTCCGGGAACATATCCTCAGAGATTCGACGCTAGGATCGGGTGAAGCCAATGTTGGGTTCACTGAACTCATTAAAATGCCCAAATAGGTAAGTCTGTGTCCTTTGACGATTCTGAAGCCTAGGTCTAAGCAACAGGGAACGTCGGTTCTAGTATTGAGCGTGTACGCACAATGAGGAGCCTTAAAAACAGAGAAACCACAAAGAAAGGCGAAATTTACGCCTTTAGCTATGCATCCGGAAATGCCAGCTGGAAATCATATGACTATTACGGGTAAAAAATATGAGCTCCTCGATAACTACTGCAGGTTCGGTCAGATAATCGATGAAACTTCGCGAATGCTTCTTCCCTGACTTTGCCATGATAGCCGTACAGGACGTGCACTATCTTCTGGTAGGCGTCCTTCTTCTCTTATGGCAGCTCATCACGGGGGAACCACGTCATCTTCAAAAGCTCGGACTCGACGTAAGGCGAGCGCTTTGTCGGTTCATGAAGAGGAAGCGCGCGCCGCTACGGTCATGAAGGCAAGTGAGATGACCAACAAGTCGCGACAAGCCGGAGATTTGACCAAAGAGGACCCCAGAAGAAGTATCGTGGAAGAAGCTTTGGCTCGCTCACTCTTTTCCAAGCTTTATTCATACGCGGAAGCCACTAGACTGAAGATGCTTTAAATGCGTTCTCAAATTAAAACAGAACCTGTTTTTCTTCCCACGCCTCGCTGCGTAGAAAGCAATCGACGTAAATTTATGCCTTATCCCACTGTGATGCCACCTAATGTCGAATGTCGAATGCACCAGGCAAACGGACTGTTAGGCTTTCCGTTGTCCATTGCCTAACGTACATTTGCAAAGCGTCAATAGCATAACAGTTTCCTCTAGCAGACCCTCATTGTTTGCTCTTCGGTTAACACATAACTTTATATAATTCACAAAAAAAACCTGACCATTTGCTTCGCTGTATATCAGATATGTCAACTTGGATGAAAAGTTCTTTGTAGTCAAACGCCGCTAAATTCTACGAGAGCGCGTGCACCTACTGGCACCGGTGGCGTACTTTCGATCAAGTTAGAAGGGGGCGGTGGAGAGGGGTTCGCAAGGACGTTGCGGGTGGAAAGTTAGCATAAATTTTCAAGAAATTTTTACTCGTGCCGTGCCTGCGGCACTGCGCGGGGGGAGTGGGGGTGCCGTCCCCCGCGACCACCCCCAAAGTACGCCACTGAGGCCGCCTTGACAATTGGGATAAAGTACAAGCGGAGCTTTGCCAAGCTGCTCATACAGAACGCCGCAGCAAATGGTACGTTGATCTGGTGTTTACAGCAAGAATAGCAGCGCGATTCACCCATTCTAATAAAACCAGTTAAAGCACGTCTGACTCTTTTAAAAAAAGGCTTAAATCCCAAAGATCGAATCGGTTGTGGCATCACAAGTACAAGTGTCGACGCTATCCACTTTGTAGCGGCAATTGCCAATAATCAAGTTTTCAATAGCATAGTAGTTCGCACATATATGGCAAGAAGTTCAGCAAATCAAATAAAAAGGTTGCGGATTTAAAGCAAACAAACAGTTACAGCAATTTGCTGATTAATGCCCACAGAATTCCGGTAACAGATTTTACTGCGTTTTGCATTACCACGTTCTTACCACAGATTAGTGATGGCTTTATTGTTTAGTCGAAACAAACATACCATGTAGCGTTTATGAGCCGCGTTCTAGCCTCGGTTAAGTAATATCCGGTAGAGTACAAGACCTATGTTCCGATATAAAAACCTGTCCATTCTCAATTCCATATAATACCATAACTCAATATAATACATATACTATAATACCAAAGTTGCGTCAATAGATATATATTGGTTGGTGCTTTATCCGCTTGGCATCCCTCTCGATATGTGTAAATTTGCTAATATGTTATGGTTTTCCAACAGTAGCATAGTTTGCCAGCTTTTATTACGCTGCGTGTGTCCAAAAGTTTCATGTAGACAGGGGGGAGTACACTGAGTGATTGAGCTTCTATTGCGGTCTCTCTGACTTCAACTGGTCGCAACCCGGCCAGTTTTCGTTTCCGGTGAGAGTCCAACCAGAAGGGTAAGAGTGCGGCGCTAAAGAAATCGTAATGAGCGGGCTTAAAGCAAGTGGCAGCAGTTTTTAGAATCTACAGACATCCGGCTCATGTCGTGAAACTAGTCAAACGCAAACAGCGTTTTCCCGATTTCGGAACCGGAACCCTCTAAACCGGGGGTTCCCTTCAGGTGGAACCGGAACAGGTGCCCATCATTGTGGTCTTCAAGGGTACCGGTACCGGGACCCATAGCTCACGTGCGTTTTTGGATGGAACAGGGACCGGAACCAGTCTTAAAACTTTGGCTGAAACCTTTGACGTATGTAATCGGAACCCGTATCCCACTGTTTTTGCTTATAAGGTAACCGGAAATCATCAGAAAGACTGAACCGAAAAAAACAATGAGCGCAAACCTGTGCATGCCTCATGCAACGCTAATGTTGGTCGAGCCAATCACTGAATGGAAGGAGGCTACATTTTTATGAGAAATAAAGCCCGTAGTGCTGATTTATATTATTTATTTCTGCTTTTTGTGATTTTTAAGATATATTATAATTGTTTCCCGCTAAAGATAAAGTATGATTCAGTGATTTGCGCCAATGCCTCACTGAGTCGCGACCAAACAAGGTTGTATTTTATTCGAGCAGACATATACAGCAAAAAAAACCTGAACCCGAAACGCTCTATGAAGCTGATACGTAGCTTGCGCGCTGTGAAAGCTACTACTGATCTGGCACAGCGAGTAGACCGGTTAAAACTGCTTGATTTTGCCCCACCTATGCAGCTTGAAACGTTTGCAACAAACAGTGTTGCCAATGAAAATTCACGCTAGGCGTACACTTCCACCTTCCTTCAGAATGTGTTGCTCTCACCACTTGAAGAAAGGCTTATGTTGCCCTATGAATTTAAACAGCCCTGCCCATGTGGGAATTCTGGCCTTCAGCCAGCCTTAGCAGATAGGTTGTTCCCAAGTCAGAAGTGAAAAGACCACATTTTTTTAATTTAGCGTTCATTGAGTGATTTTTTGCAAAGAACCATTACAATGCGCCGCTAAATTGCATCGGAATAGGTATACGCTTGCACATCAGCTAGTCAAATGCACATTTATGGACAGTGAAAGGCTATGATTTGCTAATGAATATTAGTTATCGGAGAAGATTACAAAATCACCTCAGTACGTCTCAAAAAACCTGGTGACGTATACGTGCTGTTCTCTTGTTGTGCTGGCACAAGAGTCGTCGCTGAGCATTAACCATTGGTAAAGTGTGTCAGAAAATGGGCGCCGGCTCCTCGATTTGTTTCATAGCGACATTCGAGAAGATGTACTTTGGCCATTTCAACTAAATGAACATAGTTTACGATTCTGTTCACGGATGTCCTTTTAAGTAATTTATATTTGACTCGTAGATTTCGTATTTGATGGACATTTTGCAACTGGTACGAGTTACAAGTCCAAAACATCTGTCCCAAGACCAGTAGCAATTTATGCGTGAAATGTTTGAGCCGCTTACACATTATCATCCGTTAATCCACTATTCACTGCCCCGCGTTTTGCTGGACATTAGTGTGAATGCTTGTATTAGAAAAAATATAACATCTCATTTTCGTACCATCAGTTGCTTTTTCACCCTCCTAGAATTTAGGAAAAAATGCTGCTGTACTTGCATAACGATCTTCGTGATCCAGGGCACATTAGCCATTTCTGGAACTAAACGAAGCCTGCCGGGAAAAAAGTTATGACGGCCATTAAAGTGACCTCCTGGAGTAGCAGTTTCACGTAGGCGCTTACAACTCTATGGTTGCTATAGAGTCGCTGATATTAAACTCCTTTGGTGTGTGCCAGCGAACTATCGCAGAATAGGTAGTTCGGTCAGCAGAAAGCGTTTAAGTTTAACACTAACCGCAAAACAAGTTGCAGCGCGCACCGGGTTGCGGTAACTTCCCTGTTTGCGAGATACCGCACGACTGACATCACTGGCATGACATGCTACCGAATGTACGAGTCGCCCATATTATTTCTATTGGTTTCATTTGATCTTTGACTTATTAGGGTAATTATAATTGTTATAGAAAAAATGTTCTGGTAGCCGGCGACATACAGACCTCCGTCTTTGCCTTACGGCTAGAAAAAATCGCATCTTGACAAATCATAGCAAAAATTGCACTACTAGAAAGTAAATATCTAAAAGGCTGTCATAAGCAAAATAGCATATAACAAAAAATCAAAACAACTTAAGCAGATGGAGCGCAGATAATGAGAGAAAGATGTTGATGACTCACCTTGCCAAGGGGAGCGACCTTGCGCCGTAGCCGCGCTAAATAACAAGCGTCGCCGCAGAGAGGCGGCAGCACAAGTGACGTCCGCTGACCGACGTTATAAGACGAGAGATCGGGATTTTCTGCCTGTACCGTATTTGTGCCAGTGCTGGACACTCTGTTCCCGTAGCCATTAAAATGCGGTTATGGCTATGGTACGGCCCGAAAAACGGTACGAGTCTCGGTCCCTAGCTCTGATGATCGTTACCAAGCAACAGCGAGGTTTCCCTTATACTTTTCATGCGCACTCCCTTCGTGATAGCCAACTTGTTACTTGGATTAATTTCTTGTCATGCCGCTTCGATTTACCTTCGATGCGCCACATTTTTCGTTCAAATCTCCTTAACTCAGAACGTTTATGGTTCGGAACTATTGCACGTGGCAACTGGCCTTGTGCCCGGCAATACTGGCAGCTGAAATTGCGACTGCAATAACGATGCAGAATTCAACCTAAGGAACGCGGGGAATGCATCGGCAATGATTCAGCTCAAGATGTGCCTCCGCGGATGGGGACGTAATGTAGGAATAATTTTCACTAAAGCAAAACGGTATACATGAACCCGAATGTCTTTGCCTCGTTCTCGTTGGCACAAAAAACAAACCAGATTCCCGCACATGTTTGCTTTAAAATTCCGCGAGACTCCGAAGTTGTCCCTCGCAACACGTATCCTTACCTTTTAGACATCGCGTATCACAAGCAGTATACCTCAGGTCACGACCAATGGGGACAAAATCCAGGTTTTATTAAGCATTTAACTTCATCGATTTTTTTGTAGACTGGCACATTTCCTAATACTAACCTGCCCGTTAGTGTAGTTCGATCAGACAACTAAGCAGATTGGCGCCCATGCGCGCAGATTAACACTTGCTGCCAACAAAACACAAAAACATTCCCAGACACTTCTGTGAAGGAGCCTGGATGTTGGCATACGCCGTTAGGAAGGAAGAGCTTAAGATACGCATCTGGTACTCGCCTAAAGTACAGGTATAATATTCAAAAAACCTGATGTCTTCTTCCAGGGCAAGGCTCCACATGAATCGATTCCTGGCAGACCGATAAATGAAACAACTTGACCTGAATTTAAAACTCAACCCGGATATGCTGCTCCGACGTCCGTTTCATGTTGACCCCCTTCGTGCTGGGCTACCTTCCGGGAAACTCGGAACGGCTTGCCAGTTCTAGTTGCCAGCGTCAGTGTGAACCAAGTTGGTAGGAAATTCACATTTCGAGTCTATCATCATTATAAACCGCGCTTAGAAAGGGGTAAAGGACATAAGCGCATGACGTGCGGCATACGATGGCCGGCTGCATGCAACCCAAACGCACGGCGGAACTTCCTCGCGCCAGCGTCGCGCTGCCATTGCTGGCGATAAGCGGCGCCAGCGCAGCCGGCGATCGCTGTCACTCGGTGACACGCAACTTCCGCTTGAAGTCAATTCTAGGGCAACGTGCAGTGGTAACTCTATGCAGTAAAATTCGCAGTGAAACTTAGAACTCTGGAGAGTAGTCTAAAGAGTAGCGTCACGGTGTCAGTTGCGTCTGCGTCAGTAATAAATTTAGGTATCATCATTTGGAGTAGTAGAATAGAATTTTGTTTTGGTTGGGTCTTATTAGGCCGAAAATAATGGCCGTGCCAACGATATACATGTATTTGCATCTTCGTTGCGGTTTGAGTCAATTCTTCGGTACTCCTAAGCTAAGATCGTCATTTCCGAGATTCTTTGACCTTTGTGAGTCCTTTGTTTGGAAAAACATGTATATGTGAAAGGTTCTGCAAACTAACAGCCCGCGAGTATGTAGCCGAACCTAAAAAACGTCAACAAGGTATGTAATAACGCCGGAAAATATAACTGTTTTTGGTGAACATCCATAACCGATAACGCGTTTAAGTTCCTGAGATATCGCGCAAAGGAGCGGTAAATGCGAGTAGACTGGATAAAGCATCTTTACCTTTTCGGCTCCATGCTCTATTACAGCAAATAAACGACATGAAGCGCTGAATAACCGTCTAAATCTGTATAAAGAACTTTTAAAAACCTGCATAGTTGCATTTGACACCTAATTGCCAACCGAATGCTGGCATTCGCCACAAACAAAATAAGTTTGCATAACTCCACGTCGAACATTCATGCCTTAGTGACTAAGACACAAGCCGCGCGCCGATTTTGGAATACCTGAGCCTGTAAAGTCCTTGCAATCATTTGCGCATAGCATTGCGATGCTCGTCCCCCTCCCCTCCCCGTTTTCTGAAAAGACGGTACCATCGAGTAAAAGTGAGTGACCCTCTCCTCCAGGATCATAACGCCAGGGAAACTATTGGTTACCGTTTTTTTCTCTAATACATGCCCGATGCGTCATTTCTCCACTCCCATTTTGGAGATTTTTTGAGAATTGTACTACTCATGACTTTTTCGGTCTACTAGTTGCAAAGCCGACTCTGATAAAAAAAAATAATTCGAACTTCGAGATCTAACGACGTATAACATAAGGTCCGGGTCCGGGGGCTCTAACATCTCAGTGCAGAAAGGCGCGCCTTAGCGCACTATGATAGCACCAAATATTTAGGAGCAAAGATTAGAGATCATGCGCTCGGACCCGTGCCAAACCTGTACCCGTGGTGAACCCGCCCGTGCCGTACCCCGTACCCGTGGTGGGTAAAAAACTGACAAGCCGTAACTCTAACCAAACAACACCTATTAAAACAAATAATTAGCATTCTAGGCGGCGCGCTGCTAAATTTAAAAAAAAAACCTGGTTCTATGTGCTGACCGCTTCCTCTTAAAGCAAAAGCTGTATTTGCCGATGACCAGCAGTTTCCTGGCAAATACCTGATGCTGGAACAGATCGCTGCGTTTGAATGGACATCCACTTTGTTCATCCGAATGCGTTCAGCTTACGGAATTTATCCGCTCATCATTTAATGCGGATTTTTCTTTTTTGAAGCGAGATGCACGTGCAATGCAGCATCCTAAACATCTTTTTATGAGCTAAAGACACCGTACACGTTGCGCTTGTTTTTTTTTGAAAACTGTTCTTTCAAATCCGTCCATCCAAACAATCCACCGACTATTGAAATGTCCAAATGCAAAACTAGAGGGAAGGACGAGAACTGAATAGAGTCATACACGCATTCGCTGTGCGAAGCTGAAAAGTTTCAAGGTGCAGGAATCTGAAAATTCTAGTCCGCATAATATTCCAATCAAAATGCGTGATCTTGACCAATCGAGGCTCGTAGAAAAGCCCGAAGCGCAGCCCGTTTGTCGAAAAACGGAAACTCACAAAAAATTTACAAAAATTAAACTTGTATGCATGAGATTACTCTCCTGTATGTTTGCTTTCCAAGACACGTAACCTATTTATGTCTGTACATTAAAGCGCAGGCCCGCCCCCCTCCCCACAGCTAAAAAGCTTCAGCAATCGCTACATCGGTACCGATCCAGTGTCATTGGATAGGAAGAGTACTCAGAAATAGTAAAAAGTTTTGGTCGGACTAACTAGCTAGGAATGGCAGCTCAAAGCTTGAAAATCAGTCTCCTGCCGGCATTTTGCATTGGTTTTTTTAAATTCCAAAAAAATTTAGCTTTGGGTGGTAATCCAGCCTCAATCAAGTCCACCTTTGTTTAATAGCGCACAACAGACCACTTTCGTATCCCAAAAGTTGAGCGTTCATAAATGCGCAATGGATACGGGAAAGTTGGGATCAAGGAAGGCATTACGTAGCAATGAACACTAGATAAATGACCCGCCGCTAAGGGCAAAATACCTTTTTTACCCATAAATTTGTCCTGAAATCCTCATAAATTTCCGGTACCCATAAATTTGCCCCGAAAAACCCATAAATTTTTTCTAAATCCCCATACTAAAGCTTAGGAGCATACAGCCTGCCAAAGCAATTTTCAAGTTTATGGGTACGCAAATTTATGGGTACCAAAACTTTATGGGGTTTTCGGGGCAAATTCAGTGGCGTACCTAGAGGGTGGCGCGGGCCCCCCCCCCCCGCGGGCCGAAGGCCCGCGAATGATAAGGGGCGACCAAGGACATCTTTCATTTTTAAAATTCGGATATTTTAACGATTTAGGAGATATGAGATATTTTCAACGAATAATTGCCTTCTAAGCCTAAAATTTGCTCTGGCGGCGCCTGCGGCGGGCTGATTTTAGAATGAACTAGCCAATTTATGAACTAGTTTGGCCCCAGCAGAACAGGAATTGTTCTCGCGGCGCCTCCGGCGGAACTTTTTGGCTGAACTAGGCTCAAAACAACACCTTTAGGCCATTGAAAGGGCAGAATCCGGCATGTTGAAAAAAGTACCAAAGGCGAGACCAAGGCATTTTTCGGCGTCGGCCGAAGGCCGACGCCGAAAAGTAGGTAAGGGTCCCCCCTTACCATGGCGCCCCTCCCCTGGCCGGATCCTAGGTAGGCCACTGGGCAAATTTATGGGGTTTTTGGTATAGTCGCGCCGCTAGGCGCCATCCAAGGAATTTTGCACTATCCTTATCATATTTTCAACTAAAGTTCCGTTGATGACGCCTGCAGCGTGCGAAATTTTGCATAGTTTTTTCTTTAGGGAGCGTCCTTTACAGGGCGGAGGGGAGGGGGTCAAGGGCCTTGATTACGTTATCAGCACTAGGTAAAATGGCCCGCCGCTCGGCGCCGCCTAGAGCAAATTTTGACTATATTTCGACCACATTTGCCCTTTTTTTACCAAAAATTTTGCTGGTGTCGCCTGCCAATTTTCGTCGAATTTTTACATGTTTCTGTGCGATTTTCGGACAAAATTTTTCATTGGAAGTCTGAACAAATAGCCGAACCGCCGTTGGCGGGCTAAACCCGATTTCCTTCGGAACTCTGCACGTTTTGAAGCATCTGTAGCAGACACAGGAAAATTTCGCTAGTATGCCCTGCGGCGGCCTAAAATGTGACACTGAGCTTACATACCAAAGGGGAAACCAAGGCAAAAACACAGAAAAATATAGTGTCGATGTGTAGTGCGCTTAAGTGTCGATTATTTTGATGATGTACCTATATTTAGGCAATTATGTAAATTGCCTAAAGGTTTTCAGGGAATTTGAAAATTGTCGACCCTATTTTTTTCAGGCAAGCACATGTCTGAATCTTCATCCTGCCGTAGGATGCACGAATTTAGATTGGGAGACACACAACGAACTTGCTTAAAAATTTCAATTCAAATTACCTTACACATAAGAAATGTCGCGAGAGACTGCGACGGAGTGCATAGTAGTCGACGTCAAATTAAAAACATGTTGTCTACTTCATCAAGGTACTCGCCCGACAACAGCGTCACAACAAAAAATACTCGCTGGTCAAATCAGGTGCGTCAAGCTTAAATGTGGTGAATTTTCGCAATAACAAAAACCTGTAGTGGTAAATTAACCCACCGAGAGCCACGCACGGTTAGTGAAAGCAAATTGAAACTGCGTTTCCTTTCCGAACCAAGCGAATATTTCCTAAAGACCCGAATTGTCGGATTGCGACTATCATCAGTTTTATTAGGGACAACGCAACTGTTCCGCCTTCTTCCCGTGCGCCGTGGCGAGCGCTGAGCAGTCGCATGCTAGCACAGAACGAAAACGACTATGGTAACCCTTCTACACGGGAAGGTATAACTTTTCAGCAGATTCATTGCATCATCTAGGCTACAATACAAGAACACTGCCCAACCGGCGTTAGGACTTTGCAGTCGAGTTATGCTAATTTCCTCTCTTTTATTGCTACTAGGTAAATTAAACATTAACTATTAAAACTGTTCGAAACATGAACGTTCAAAACAGCTACGGACTGTTCATTCGCAACAGTATTTGAGCATAAAAAATGGTTTATAACATTGATTAAAAAAGGCCAGGTTCACTTCAGAACCTTTTTCAAATGTTGAAAAAATCATCCAATATTACTAAAGAAACAGAGCGGACGCAACGAAAAGAACGACAACAAGGATGCTTGGCGACTACCGGCAGTGGCAAAAAATCAGTCCCTAGATAGTTAAGAGAGATACAGAGATACGTGACTACTAAATTCCAAGGTAATTCCACAATTTCGTAAAAACCTGCAGGCTATACTAAAACCAAAAATGCAAGAGCCTTCGGTTTTGCTAAGCTTTAATATTATAGCAAGATTTTTTATTTGCTCAGATACTTCTTTCTGCCATGTGCGTTACCCGTCTAACAGGCCCTGGTCTGCCGGTGTACAGCATCGAATTGGACAACCAGAGAAAAATAAAAAAATGCTACAAACAAAGTCACACTAGATGCAGACTTCCTTTCGGGGTTCTTTCGGATATGCACCTCAATCAGAATACTTGGCCAAATTGCCTCGGTACAAATGACATACCGGTAATGCATTGTAATAACGGTAAATGGAAGTCCATATGATAACAACCATCGAACAAATGCAGCGCCAGTGATCATACGTATGCGTTTTACGATAACTTCATTGTTCTTAGAGAAAAACCACAAGAAATGACGAAAGTAGCAATCCACATGCCCAGTGTAGCCGCCGCCATATTATGGTCTTTCGAAAGTCTTGCGCCGACGTCGACACATCTTCAAGTGAATTGTGGCTACTAGTGTCTTATATTCAAAGGACCGATAATCGGTATATGCGACGTTGGAGGACAAATTTAGAGAGCTGGGGCCTATTTTTGGCCGCTACTTTCAGTGACTTGACACGGCATCAATTGCTGTTGACTGTTGAGCGCTGCGCTAATGGAGCAGTATTTGCAGAGCTTTCTGCAACGGATCCGATGAGCTGGATTCGATCGTCGATGAAGATACGGAGCTGGCGGATGCTTTGTTCGAAGATGACGAAGAACTTGTTGGCGAAGGAGAGGGCTTTGATCTGGACCGCGATCTCATAGTTTTTTGTAGGGGGTGGGGTTACTGCTAGGGGGGGTCACTACATGGGAGGGGTCACTATTTGGTGCTTTACGGTATGCATTGCGGAAGTCCCACAATTGCAAAAAAATGTGTATGTTTCTTTAGACCGGAAAGGTTCCGGTATGTTAATACAGCCTCCGTTTGCAAAAAAATGAAAACGTTGGCCACCATCGTTGTCAAATCTTCTAAGTCGTAGCAGGCAATAACAGCGGACCGACAAAGATGTTGCTTACTGCTGACTAAAGAACAGGGTGGGTTGACGGGCAAAACTGCAGACATATACCCCACGCGCATTTCTAGGAAATTTTGATTAAAAACCTGATCGTTATTCCGCTATATGGATCGCGAAATTGCAAAGAAACATGACGACTTGCATAAAACATGAAAATTAAATACGAAAAACGTTGTTGTCTTACAGAAGTATTCCGACGCAACTGCTGAATAATGAAAGCCTACTGGTTTTCGGTAAGGAAACGGTTGCTCGTGTCCGGACCCAATTTTAGCAATTAGCGAGATCTGGAGGCACGTCTTTATTGCGTCTGAAAAGAAGAAAACGATAAATTGTCTTGAAGCGCTGTCGATGGTGTCAAATTCGATGGGGTAGCTGAAAGTTCTTTTTTAGTGTCAAGAGGCTCGTTTAGGGTCTAGGAATGGACGGATGCAAGTACGCCTGCGTTATTTTACCATGACCGACACCATATTTTTTGTAATAGCTGTTGTTGGACTACGACGTGCTTATGCCACGGCCGTGTTTTAAAGATCTCCTCTACATCGAGAAATTTGTCAAAATTTTTGAACGGACTCAACCGGCTTTTTTCGGCTAACTGCTTCTTTCCCACCGGTCAGAATAAACGGACTTTATTCGTTCCAGTCCGTCTCTCGGCAAACGCGTACTGTGTGCCACCGGACTGGTGAGGGCGAGAAAAGTGGGTAAGAACTGAAGTTCGCAGAAAGCGGATAGAAAGCAAGTAGGAAATGAACAGGAACTCGAGGAATAGATCTAGCATCTTCAAGGTATTCGCTGGCGCCGAATGCCAGACCACCAGTATACGTGTTTTCGGGATGGAAATCGCATATTTCAGTTTGTACTGGCCAACTAGAATCAAGCATCAGAGCGCTGTCATCTGAGCGCTGTTCGTTTGCGGCCACGCAACAGTCGGGATCACTATCGCAGTGTATTCACAAGCATAAGCATGATAATTTCGTTTAACGTTGACAATCGTTTACGCTCAGTGAGCAAGAAAAGCGAGTTTGCGAACTCGTCGTAGTACGTGAAACACAAGCTGCACTCAATTACGAGCTTTAATTACTAAACACAGCAATATGGCCTTTGTTGTATTATTGACATATTCAAACGAGACAGCATTGGCAGGACTGTTGCTTACGCCTGCTTTTCACTGTGTACAAAAATTCTTGTCTTAGCAATAAGCAACCATGTTTTGAAAGTTCGCTCAACTTTTGAAATCAAAAGTTGTGAGCCCTTTTCCTTACAAGGTCCTTAATCAACCCCCAGAAAACAATTTCCATTCAACAAATGTTTTGGTTAAACGCAAGCGCACATTTCTAAGCGCTGCAATTAGTGGTAAATAAGAAGCCAGTCAAGGTTAGTATCCAGCTATCGATAGAGGATGGGGGCGGGGGTAGTAACCGGGCTTCTAATGGGATAGAGTGTTTCTATTTTCCAAGGTCTCGAGCCTTAGGCTAAGTCTAAAATTAAGCCAAAAGCTAGAGGAAAATTTTGCCCAAAATCGCCAAAAATTCATCAAAATTTTAGAAAAACGGAAGTTTTTTCCAGAAATTGTTTCGAGCAGGCCAGCTTGTTTCAGAATGTGTGAAAATAAGTAACACACATGAATTAGTCCATTGCGGCGTATGCGCACAGTTTTTCGTGAGATTCCATTACAATTCAGTGCTGGTGTCCCATTTTTTTTACCAGCAGTGTAAAGGAAAATGCAAATGCAGGATGGCCAATCTATCGAAATCGTCTGTGCTATGCAATTTTGCGACTGCTTCGAAAAAAACCTGAGCGGTCCAACAAAGTCGATTATTATGTCAGTCGGCACAGTCGCTTGGAAAGTGACCTGAAATTTTTTGTGCGCACACCCTCGATGTGTTTCCACTTTGCTAAGCAAGTTTCTTCTACACTTTGTTTGCTTGGTTAGGAGTCAGCATTGTCATGCTCTCACGGTTTTACTGCCCACGATTTATCGCTGAACACGCTCATAACGCGTCAGATTCATTAAGAATTTTTGTCTTACATTATGCAGAGGAAAGTACAAGAACACATAGGAATAAAACGCGCGAGTTGTGATACCCCCCCCCCC
>JNEY01000300.1:101737-125867 GCA_020875895.1 Aphelenchus avenae
AAAGGCCACAGGCGGTATGCATGCAATGGTGCCTTCGTAGTATAATCGTCGGCGAGGCGCGTGTACGATGTGAACACATAGCCATCGACTAGCTTTTCCAGGAACATTAAAACATACCCATGCGCGACCTTCTGGCTGGGAAAATCAGCCTGAAAATTCTTGCAGGTAATCGTAATGGTAATGGCGGTAATGGTAATGCTTCCAAATCGGCTCAGTGGGTAATGGTAATGGTCGGTAATGGTAAATCTTCCAGATTGAAGTAATGGTAATGGTAATGGTCCAAAAAAGTGGTCATGCTAGGGCACTGCTCCACTGGATGGAAAAAGAAACAAACTCACGGCAATTTTCTTTGCGGCTTATGCCGAGAGATGATTGCTTCTCCGTAGCGCCACTCAGCGCGACAGTTCGCTAATACACGGACATTGATATGAATACTTTATTTTGCGTGTCCTTTACGGTTGCGCAAGCCTCTAGCCGATCCCGGGCCCTATTCCGTCGGGTATTTGCTTTACGGTATTGACGTCAATCCCCGTTCAGTTATGCGGCTATTCGCCCTGCGCAGTTAGGGACGGCAGCTCTTGCCTACTCCAGTTTTGTTGAGATACTTTCCTAATAGGGAAGTTCGATTTTCGGCTACGGAAAACAACGAGCAAACGAGGCGGTAACAAATGAGGAATAGCCTAATAGAAGCGCAGATCGAAGCCTTGAAGGCTGCTGAGACAAAAACAAAAGAAAATCACAGTGCTCTAAGAGCGAAGAGCCTCAACTTCGCTATGTCAGGAGTCCATGAGAACCGCGTTTAGCGGTCACGACATTAACAAGCGGACGCTGGGAAACGTTACTAAATACCACGCTCGAAAAGCGCTTGAAATACTGCGCAGTGCAGCAGTTCGTTGGAAACCAACGTTATAAAAAGGGTCTTCTACGCATTCCACGCTAGCACTGTGCGCAGAGTCGTCCAAATTCACTCGGAATGTTGCCCGAAGTCGCTGCCGAAGTCCTCCACTTTCTGACCCGCCGAGACCTCGACAAGGCGTGCGGCATCAGCAAATGGCTCGATGCGATGATCGCCCACTGCTTCGAGGTGTATCCCCTTCGCCGGGTGCGTACAGTGAAACTGTTTCCGTGTGGGAAATATTTCACACTACAAGTATGGGGCGCGAGTTACTGGAACACGGAGCTAGACCACTCATTCAGCAGCTGGGACGAGGCTCTGCGCTTTACCGCGTTTGTCTTACGCCACTCGTACGTCCTGAACCTTGAGGTAACGTATAATGGCTTTCAGCTAGTAAGGAATGTAGGAGTTACCTGTAACGACATGTCAGCCACCGTCTTTATAGCTGCTTAGGGGCTGGATACCCCTGGGCGTGAAAAAATTTCCATTAAAACGAAAGCATGTTTAACCCTCACTTAGGTCGTCATTCTAGGATAGACTATTGGGGCATAAATATTGTTTTTTTGTTTTTGTATAATCGTAGAGTGCCCCCTTTGGTACTCGGATGGCCGGTACCACTACCTAAAATCAACGCAAGTGCATAGCTATTAAAATAAAAAATGCGACAATCCACATAAAACACTGTGGATTGTCGCATTCTTGACGAATTTTAACAGCTGAACCGTCAACTTAGTTATTTCGATTTGAGTAGTACGACTTACGTTCCGTTTTTTTTGTTTAGTTTGGGGAATGCGATTGGGGCGTCGTGACGTTCTTGTCGGACCAGTGGAACATCGTCGTCGATGCCATTCGCTACGGCGCCATCCGACGCCTTAAATTCGAATGCGTGGACTTCAGCGCGCTCGATGACGGCGCGCTTCTGGAGACCGTCGCTTGCCGCGGTCTTCAATCGTTTGTGGTTCGACGAAGCGTCGTTCCTAGCGGCTTCGTCACGGACGACCTGATTCAATTCAGCGTTGCAAACGACGTGTTTCGTCTATGGATTTTTAAGAACGAAAGCGAAATACCGCGAAGACTTTCGGAAGATGCCCTCATGGGTTTATACTTCTCCGCGGAATCTGCCCCGAGACGGCGGACGCTCCTTGCGCTTGACGGCTCGTGGGTCACCGACATGTTCCTAACGAAATTCTTCGAGGTAAGATTTAAGTTTAGCGTGTCGTTTTCAGTACTGGCGCTCCCAAATATTTCCCGCCCCAAATCGCCAACGTTTAGCGTCTCCTCTCGAGTACCCTCCGTCGTTTTGGAAGCATGAAGTTCTACGGCGCGGCGAAGCAACGCGGCTTGTCCGCATACGCTAACTATCTGGTGCCAAGCAGCAAGGTTTGGGTTCAAGCTGCATACCTCTTCCCGGCGACCGAGGTGGAAGACAAGTTCTACAGGGTGGCGCTCTGCGAACGGTCCTCGTATTTGTATGTGTGGTTCTGTCTTGTCGGCCGCTCTTCTTGAAAATACTCCTGCAACTGGTTTTCTTTCCGTGTTCATGTTGTGCCTCTTGTTGGAACAATGGTACAAATGTTGCTCGATATTATTTCCGATCTCGCTCAAGTTTGCTTGTCCTGCGAAGCTACATGCTGCAAAATTATGCGCTTGCTGTAGCTGCGGTTCTGTGTCTTATCTGCTCATATACTTCGTTCGCTTTCGTGCGCAGCTCATTACAATATGCTCCTAGAACACTCCTTTTAAAAGCGCAATTTTGCAGCGAAGCCTATCAAATTTCAGAATAGGCGCCAGGCTAAACAGACGGTTAAGCCATATTGATCACTACTCGAACTGAGCGCACCACAGACGCGTATATAGTTTTCGGGAAGATCCCGACTTCAAAAAAACCGATTTTCGGCGCTGACTCAGGGGGTTCCTCGATCAGGGAAATTTCGACATCCGACTCGAAGCCCCGCCGTTCTTTAAACTTTCGAAGTTTTATACTTGCTATTTGCCAAGTTGGAAACGGAAACGCTTACTCATGTAAAGCATTTATTTGCTGCAATTCCAGCTTGCATTTGTTTGTGAAATGGCGGAGATGGCGCAGCGGCATCACGCATTGGATGAGGAATACCCTCCCCCCACCCTCACAGAGACTGTGCTGAGTTGGTCGTAAGATGTAGAATCTGGTTGAAATTATTCTTCCCGTATCATTTGACTCGTGGAGCCAGGGATCTCAAATCCCCTTGATCAAGGGGGTACCCCCTGAATTTGACCTTTTGCCCCTGATTTTCACGAGCAAATTCAGGGGGGTATAGGGTCATATTTTTGCAGTAGTACTGTGTTTTTTTCGTGTAGAAAGCCCATTGTTCCACTGGAATAAGTCGTTGGCTTCGCCTGCGGCGGGCTAAAACGCAATTTCCTTCGGAAATCTCGTTTTATTTGTATAAATTCCCCCTGTAACGGCGGAATTTTTCGGGCGAAGCTTTCCTGGCGGAAAGCTCAAAGAGGCATTTGAAAGGTACTTTTTTGGAGCTCCAGTAAATCTTGAAATGACTGGAAAAAAGCAGAAAAATACCCCCTGATTCACCCCCTGAATTTGACTCCTGGCCCCTGAAAAACCCCTGAATTTGACATGCTGGGCCCTGAATCCCATTTGGAGTTGAGACCCCTGCCCTGAGTCCCCCACTAGACCTTAGCCCCAGGGGGGGGGGGGAGTTCGGACATAAATATGTTTTACTTGCATCAGTTCTAAAATCGGATATTTCGGATCGTCTAATGACACGTTCCATATAAAAAGAGCATTGTTTGGAATTCGGCATTAGAAGCAGAATTAGAAACACGTTACACTCACTGCATCTGCCTCCTCAAATTGTCAGTAGTTTCAGGTGTGTCACTAAAAACCTGGACAAACCATATTTCTTGCGGCTTTCATTTTGTACTTGTATCCATTGCTACGTAAACGCATGAAGCATATACGATAGCGAAAATGATAAACCACATAGGGATAAAATCCGTGTGAGTGGGTTCAAAACAGAAGTTATGCGAAATAATTGAATACGGGATCAGGCCGAACATGTTGGGGGTACAGGGATTGCACAAAGCTGGTGAAGGCATCGGGAGTGGCGACATTGTTGAGAGAGACAGGCAAGCAATTCCAGTAGTTAACAACGCGATTCCATAAGGTATGACTGGAAACCGGAGTGAACACAGGCTTGAATACAGCATGGGAATGGAGCCGAAGGTTACGTCTGTAAGGAGGCTGAAACAGAAGGTTGTCATCAAGATCATAATCACAATTGAGCAGTTTAAATGTAGTACGGAGATCGGTGAGGGCTCTGCGATATTCAAGAGACTCAAGGTCGCAGATGAGAAGTCTGTGCGCATAACTTTCAAAATCTATTTTCTTCAGTTTCAGGACTTTCAAGTGCGTTTTGAAATAGTGAAACAAATAGTGAAATAAAGCGAAGAGCGTGCGCGCCAAATCTAGCGATGGCATAGTCGATAAAAATAAGAACCGCTATGACTATGTTTTTTTTTCTCAGTTTATGCCTCCTAGCGATCGCTTTTTGCGACACCTATCAAAACCTGGTGTGAGCCTTGAATGCTTCCCGTATGGGTGGCACGTTGTTTGTTTTGTCACAACAAAGCTCGCACAGATAAAAATCTGAAGCTGGAAATCTTGGTGGATGTGTTCACTGCATGCCAGAACATTGCCGCCATGATTTTCAAGCGATCTTTAGATTAAAAACCCTGACTTACCTAACGGTCGTGAAAGGATCTAAGAAGCTTGTAGATCGAAGTCGCTGCGTCACGTCAAAATGTTGGTTTTTTATGCAACAAATAAGACCAGTCCGGTTCGAACGTCCAGCGCAAGTCGTCACAACCTATTCCTGTGGTCCTGGAAGAACCGGCGGTCACTGTATCAAGGACTTGCGCTTTTGAAATTCAAACCGATTCCGAATCCGAATCCGAAGGTAAGAAAATAAACCGGAGAAATGTACCCAATTTCCAAATCAGAAGTTTTTCGTTCATTCGTTTCTGACCGGTACTAGACGGTTTTGACAAAATTTGGACTAACTGGGCAGAAGTCTTCCAAGAGCGAACCTCAGGTGAAAAGATTTATTTTGCCACGATGTTCTAAGGCGATTGTGCCGGACATATGACGCGCCCCAGGAGATTCCGCCAAAATTTGTGTAAATTTTGACCAAAGACGGTGAAAATTTCGGCCTCTGTGGCTCCGGTGCCGGATCACTTCATCGAGTGCGAAATTCGGAAATGCGCCGGAGGGGCGCGGGAATTCGGGCATCGTGCGATAGTGTACCCGGAGAAAGGACGTTAGGCTGTCGGCACGGAATATGTGCCGAAGGGACGTGCTGTGCTCCAAAGTTTTGCAGCAGTGCTAACGTAGAAGTAAGCGTAGAGTTTTACTGCTTTATTGTAACAAGCTAAGCGAATTGTACAGGCCTGACCAGGAACCGGGACGCACCGCACTGGCTCTCTACAAAAGCGTGCCCAGTTTATTTAAAATACTCATCAATCGGCTAACCGGATATTGACAAAGAAAGGCGTACCTTATAATGAAGCACTATTACCGGCACCACACAGCACAAGAGGCTCTGCGGCCCCTTTTAGAAAACGACTGTTGTTAATCGCATGCATATCAACTTCGTGATAGAATTACGATGTCCTGTACTAGGCTCTGCCCGATGGCGTTTTTCTTATGAGATGACACAGCCTGCACGTGACAGAACATACTTCTATCAGTAACGTACAACGTCGCATTGCTATTCGAAGACGGCACAATTTGGAACTTATCTCAACATTTGCATGCAATCGGCACAGAAAAAACATGGCGAGTGATGCACTGTTTCCTGCAGCATATATGCCTTTAAGCGCACTTGCAGGAAATACTGCAGCATAACCTGCTTGCCATGTCCAAGCAACGAACCTAACATAAAATAGCTTGCCTTGACAAGTAGTCGTTGGTCCTGTTTCTTTGAGTCTTTTCGTGTTCGTAAAAGAAAAAAGACAAAACTCTATTTGGGGGCCTATTTCAATGGCTGGAAATTGGAAATTTTCGACTGGAAATTGGAAATCAGATTTCCAATATCCAGTCGGAAATCCAGTCATCGGGTTTCAATGCTCCATGTCGGTTTCAATGCTTTTCCAATTTCCAGTTTCCACGTCCAGTCAAAAAATCCAGTCAAGATTTCCAATTACCAGTCGACCGGTTTCAATGCTCGACTGGAAATCGTGTGACTGGAAAAATAATTGTTTTTGGTAAATGTACAAGATGTTGTAAAAAACCTGGCATCTTCCGAAGTGCACTGTGTTCTCTAATGCGCAGCGCTGAGCTGCGGCGATTGGGGTCCATTGCTGGACAACAAACTGATGAGTCGCGAAAACGGAACTCACATTAATAACATTGCTTTTTCTCAATTCCTTGGAGTTCTGACCAAGGGCGTTACGAGGGGGGGGGGGGCTCCACGCCTCCTTACCGGCCGAAGGCCGGCGAAGCTAAAGGAGCGCCAAGACATTTTAAATTGCCATGTATCTTCGGTCAACTAAGCTTAAAAAACGGCTTTTTCGGCGCCTGCCGCGTGCGCGATTTCGGGTTAAAACACTCTAAAATCACTGCGTGTGGGCTATTTCAGGTGTCATTTATTTCAGTAGTCTTAGTCAATTTTTCAAAGATTTTGTTGTGGTTAAGTGAACGATTCGCTCTTCTTTGCCTGCAGTGTGTGTGTGTTACTGAGATAGAGGCACTATAAAAACTGTTTAAACCTACGTATTGGGCCAAAACCGATAATGTCGAGAAGCACCAAAGGGGAGACTCAAGGCAATTTTTTGGACGGGCGAAGGACGACGCCGGAATAATTGGTAAGGGTCACCTTACATCCACCCCCTCCGCCTCCCCTGCGTTAAACAATAAATGCCTGCCCGCTTGTGAGCTTAGGTCGAAAGCCGTTGTTAAGCAAGCCAGAGGCGACTGGGATTATGTAGCCCTCATGGCTATTGTAAAGATAGGGGTTTGTTAGGAATTTGGTTATTCAGCATTCAACTACCAGTGCACTTAGCATCTAACTTGCGGCGCAAAGAATATTGTGGCAAGCATGAAAAACGAGCGCACTAAAACATTTTCTTTTATCCACGACCTGGTTTTTTTGACGCAAAAATGCGTCACGGTGAGCTGGCTTGAACTAGAAAAAAAACATTTTCACGCCGATTTTGTACGAAGTAAGAGCTAACGAAAAATGACAAATTATTGCGTTGACTCCGGTAGTGGGTGTAGTGGGCAGGTGTTATTAACAAAGTTCGCACTATTTGTCTGGAAGCACCTATGCACATGGAGCGCATTAAACGCGCGACGACTGCGCATTTTTACTGCGGCCTTGCATCAAAGCGCGTACTGCGAACGCAGCCGCAGAGAGAAGGCAGCGCCAGAGGCGTCAGCCCTCGGACGTTATAACATGTTTAGGGCACTAAGTAGACTTTAAACGCTTATTTTGTTGTAGTCAAGTCAATTTTCAGAAAAAAAGAAGTAATTTTGAAGAAATTTTGCTCATTTTTGGTCAAAATTTGGTCAAGTTTGGCCAAAATTGACTATTTTACGGAGGTCGGAAAGTCTTCGTATAGACCCCCCCCCCTCCCCCCGCTTACAGACCACTCCCCCCTAATAGACCGACCCCCATGGTAGAGTAAAATAGACCGGCCTGACAATTAGGTGAAACACGGTATTTGGCAAAATTCAGCTGAAATTTGGACGCATTTAGGGGCCTGCAAGGCGATAATAAGGTGTTTTAACCTACAAAGCCCGCCGCAGCCAAAGCCAACGCATTTAGACTGAGGAAATGATAGGGTCGCGTTCAAAACACGCTTGTTCATCTAACTACTCGAAGTTAAGAAAAATTGCCTTGGTCAACTTGGTCGAATTGCCAACGTAGAAGGCAGATATATGCCTCATTCGGAAATATTTTCGCTAAAATATATATATGCTCGCTTGTTATCTGGCTACCTCCGACACCAGAATAACGTCCACCAAAAAATGAGCGCCAACCTGGTGACAGTGGAATATTGGCGGCCCGATGTAGCATTAAAAACAGTTAACATTTTACGAAGCATTTTCCAGCAAACGTTTGTAAGGTATTCGTGAGGATCGTGAGGTTTATATATTCATAGCTAACACAGTAAAAAACCTGACACGGAACCTTAGACTGGTCACGTAGACTTTTAAAATTAAACTACAGCTGCTAATAAAGCGACGATCGTGGTGAAGAATCGAGCGCTGCTAATCAGATACCGGCCAACCTTCCGTTGTACCAGACATCAAATCTAGGGGCCATTCGCTGCTAGGCTGAGTGAACGACATGAGCATCTGGCATTTGACTTCGTCCAAATGCTTCGCGTGGATAGATCCAAAGAGAATTACCGCCTCAACGGCGCAAAGAGAAAAGCAGCAACCCTACAAGGTCGTGATAAAACGTACAAAACAAGTCTCCCTTAGTCATACTAGGGCGACACGAAGCTTGCGCGCAAACATAACAATCGGGACAATTTGAAACGACAACTTTATTTTATGACGGAGTTAACGGATGAGCAAAGTCAAGTGCGGAAAGTGCGCACCAAACCAAAGAAAACCGAGTTGGAGAAGATGACCTGACTGACGCTGATGGTGGGTCGCAGAGCAGCGCCTTGCATTGTACCGGACTCGGCTCGACGTGGTGTTGTACAGCTTCAGGTATAAGGGTCTTAAGGAATCACGATGTAAAACTCAATGATTTAAGATAGCAAAGTAGGGCCGTTATTCACGCTCTTGTTAAATGCCGAAATTTCCGGTTCATGAAGGTCTGCTCTCCGAGAGCAGCCTGACTCTGCTACAGCATTTTCGGAGTGACGGTAATAACGTTCGCCTCAAGTCAGTTTTCTTCTATACTCAATACAAGTCAGGTTCTATAAGTCAGTCTCACGTATATCACTTCCAGCAAACGGTTTTTAGGTTATGTGTGCACCGTGTGCTTAATACATTCGTAGTCAGTTCAACAAAAAAAACCTGGACCAAGGTGTTCACCTCGTCTCTTTGAAGAACAAGGACAAAACAAGTAAGGCACGTTTCGGTAGTGCACCTGATTACAATGCCCCGTCTGATCCGAACTGTATAGATAAAGGGATATCCTCGTTTCGGCTGAGGGCAGTTGACGCTGAAGGAAGAGCCGTGGCGTCCAAAACGTAACCTCGCCTTATTCCCAGTCATACTTTGCTGTTCTTACTGATCTACCTATAACTCATGTCCTGAGCATCCATCTTACATAGATGCTGACATATCCAACAGCTTTCTCTTTGGGCATTTACGAAAATCTGTCCTGGCTTGTCCGCGTCAATCTGTATAGCGGCCTCTTCCAAGTCTCAGCAAAACAAGGTCGTTGGTTGCATGCAGGCTTGCACGTCACGGGACTCGTCGCGACAGGGAGAATTTTCTATGAGGCTTATTCATCTCCTCAAATAATAGCCGTGACAATCTGCTAGAGCAGATCCTTTTTTACAAGAAAAGTGTTGTTATCAACGAATCAGGGCCGGGACAGGTTCATGGCCCTAGTAATCAACAGTGCCGGGTCACGGCCGGGTACGCAAGATTTAACCATGAATTTAGCAGCCAACTGACAGGCATCCAAGTAAGGTGAGAGTAGGTCGGCGAAAAGAGAGAAAAGGATAGAGTAAAACGATCTAGCGACGAAGCCAAGAGGGTCAGATCCGCGTTAGTACAAGGTGCACAGCTCAGCCCGAAGTCCTTGTCCGGGTTTTGTCCGAATCCGCGTTCACGCAGCCCGACCCTGGAAACCCTCACGAGCTCTGATCAAGGCCCGGTCCGAAATGCGATTACTAGTTATTTGTGTCTCTTCCCCCATCGGTTCATGTTCATCGTTCACCCTGCGCCAGGGCGACATGACGAAGTCGCAGGCAGGAAAAAAGTCACAGCGGAATAACCAAGCAGACTTTTGATGAGCGAGTATAAAGCGATGGCCGTTCTTAGGGCCATCGCTGGAGTAAGGAGTAAGCCGTTCCCCGCACTTACTCCATTTCGTTCGTGACATGTAGTAGTCCGAGTGGAATGTCGAATAGCCAGCACTAGGGGCGTCTCAAAATACCGATCCCGATATTTCGAATTCCGAGGGTCTCAAATACAATTCCGAATGAAGGGGTCAGTTCCAAATTCCGAATAAAGGATTTTTTGTTCGCGTCTTAGACATTTTTCCCCACTAAAATGGTCCTGTTTTGCCACTAATTTTCGGGCAAAAAGTTACCCTCTTTTCTGGTACATTTTACCCACTAATTATTCCAAAATACGCTGAAAAGTACACACTAATTTAAGTTAGTGGAAGAAATGTACCAAAACGTGAGTGTGAAAAATTAGTGGGAAAACAGGACCATTTTAGTGGGAAGTTTGTTCCTTTGCGTTTTATTCCAAGATACCCCTGGCCCAGGACCGACAAAAAAAATAAAATGCAATAAACTGGTATCGTACGCTAGCCTGTCAAGGCATAGCTTATACCTAGATTGCTGCACTGGTATTCCAATATTCTGGTATAGTAGAATAACACAATATTCTTTAACGATTCGAAAAAGCTAAATTTAATCATGTTTTGCAAATAACGAAAGGACGATAGATTAGAAGCGTTTTGTTTTGCCGAATTTGTCAGTAAAATTGGCCAGAAACGTTAGTGTCGACCACGTGGTTAAATGCGTCGTTTACCTTCGGACACAAGAAATTAAACATGGAAATATCATGGGAATTTACAGTAAGCTAATCATGTCGTATTTGTCACACTTCCGATAAGCCGTATACGTTCTGATTTGGCTACTGTTACCTCCAAACGTGATCTTATGGGACTTTATTGGAACCGAAGCAAAAGTATCTGGAGAAAACAAGACAAGATATTACATGCGCGTTCCCGATCAAAGGGATGCATACGCTTCCGAGCATTGGCTCAGTCAAGGTTGCCCGGGCGTCCGCGCTGCTGGACGCGCGACAGCCGCGAGAGAACGAACTTCGGCGGTCGATTCAAGAAAAACAGTCCGCGATTACGGATTCACAACAGAAAAGCCTACGCACAAAACATTAAGACCTCCAGATATACCTACCTGTGGGCTCGGCCAATGATGCTCTGTTCACGCAAGAGCCTGTGCTAAACCGTTAGAAAGCGGGTCAGTACAAAACTGGCTCAAATGTAAGGGAACAAAACAATAGTCATCAGAGTGAGCAAAAAAATCGCTACTTGCGAGTACATCCGCTGAATGGGCAGAATCAAGTTGCCCCTCTAGAGAAAGTAAGACACATGGGCGTTCGCAGAGTCAGAAGTAACTTTTGAACAGCAGAAAAACATGGTAACCCAAAGGCCCTAATAGCGCGCCCACCATACGCAAGAGCTCTACCAAATCATGACCCTAAACTTTATGACGGCCTGCAGAGCCTACGTCGGGTACAATTAGAAATATGATACAGCCGTTTCTCCTCCGCGCCTGAGAAAAGTTGACTAAAAGAAGTAAAGAACCAGAGCAAATATATGCCAATAAAAGTCTTAATAAAAACTAGGCAAACTGAGTAGCGTTTGTACGAGCGCAAGCCTTCCATCTGCCTGCTTGGCTATATGGAGTACGGCTCTGATCGCCTACTCTCCATGCTGCTCTTTTAAGCTGCCGCGTAACTGAATAAGTAACAGTTTCAAACGGGATGTGCATGCGTCCAGTCAGCTGGTCGAAGTCCGGCCGAACGGGGAACGAGCACGCTATGGGCCGCACTAAGGCCGATTTGGCATCACGCTTAAAGCGAGACTCTGACCGGACCTTCTAGGTCATCTTGATCCCGTAAACATGTATTTTCACAATTTGTGAAAGAATTTGCACCTTGCATGTTAATATGTTTGTTCCAGACAAGCTCTTACTTAGAGCCACTACATCTATATCTAGAGACCTGTATTTTGAACTTTGCGATTCGCGCTACTTTAGCCAAGATCAGATGATGCTTCGACTCAACTTATGCGATCGCTGCCAACTGTAAAACCTGGTGACCTAGCGCAGGTTTGACGTTGATTTTTAGGCATGCAATCCTTTGGCTACAAAACATTTGTCCGAGTTTTGCTAGGTGGCCATCGAAGTGGCCGCGAAAATTTTTTATTGTCACCTTAGCAGCTTGTAGCCAACATACGAGTTTTTACACTATCCGTCCCCGTCCTGGCAGCAGCAATGAGTCCCCGTCTGTGCCCCGTTTTGCCGCGGCAGTAAATTAGTCTTTCTTCGGAACAGTAAGTATTTTGACGCAAATTATTTGTCGAAACTTGCATCATGTGGTCAGGGCTGTTAACGGTTCGAAAAAATCGACCCCCTACCCCTTCGCGGGTGGGTCGGGGCCTACGACCCCGACACCTTGCGGGTTTCAAAAAAATCGACCCGCCCGCGACCCGCTAGGGTTCAAATCTTGACCCGACCCGCGGTTGGTTCTACCCGCGGGTTTTTCGTTTTTTCGATATTGCGTATTCTATTCGGTATATTTTGATTCGATCCTATATATATATTGATATTTCTCTAGACCGGTACCAGTACCAGGTGGTCCAGGGTCAGTTTTAAAGCCATGACAATGCGTGTCACCTGCAAACATTCATCACCACAGACACAGTCGCCCGGCTCTATTGTTGTTCACTAGCGGCTGGGCTGCGCTTCGCGCAGCCGGCGCCGCTATCGGGGTTTACTTGTCCAAGCAGATACCGTATGAGTTAACAACATTAACTGTTTTCGACAGAGATTGCATTCTAATTGGTAATACCCCTTTACAAAAATGAAAGCTAATTGTGGATTCTCCATGCGGGAAAATCCTCTAAGACCGCAAATCAGATGAGTTTTGCCTTTTTGTCCGCCTGGGAAGCATGCTATAGGGGCCCGCTATGGCATCTAAGCATGGGACCCACCCCCAACCCATCCAAAGTACCCCTATAGAACAGTAGGATAACGCGGCAAAATGAGCAAAGTCTGGGGGAAAGCAGATGTCTCAGATCGCCTGCCCTGTGGGGGGGGGCACATGCCTCCTTTCATGGGTCTTGTGCTCCCCTAAGGGTTTAGCCCAAAAAAGGGGGCACACAATATGTATAAATGGCTGGTCGTTGACCAGAGACCAGTTTTCCCGTGCCCTCCGCATAAAATGAGAACTCGTCAATAGTGGCATCCCTCTATTCTTTATTGTATCCTTATGGCGTTCATGGTCAACGAAGGACGTCATATGGGGCGGCACTGACCGTCCAGGCAAATCGTACTGTCTCCGGATCCTGCACTCCTGCCCGTGCTCATGCTCCAATACGTCCGTGGCCGATCCCTGCGGTCCAAACAAAGAGGCATACCTCTGCATAGATATCGACGATAAGCTCAAGTCGGTGCCTATAGGCGAGAAGCAACTAAACTTCGATCTCGGTACCACTGACCTCTGCGCTCCTTGGAAGTATGCTCATTGCACCAAGGATGACGTAGGTGTAAACCTACAATGATGAATCCAGCTCATATAAACCATCTTAAATCCTTCTGTTTTGGCTAGTGGAATTTTTGCATAGATGTTGACTGCTTATGCACTAATAAGGCATTCTCAGGGCATTTAACGGGATTTGGACGGTGCCAACAGTTATTCTGACGAAGATAAGGTTTCCCCCCAAATTAAAAATTTTGGGTCACTTCCCCCAATAAAAGTTCTCCCCCCTCCCCAACAAACGCACAAGATCCGTGGAACTCGTCTTAAGTGGTGCACTCCGTTTAATAATACTCGTCCTTGCTAATCCATCACTTTAATAATCCATCACAGGACACAAAGCGTATCCAATGGACAATTTTCGCTTCCATGTACTCTTCGTGATCCTGTCGCGCTTCTTATCCCAGTTTGCTCACATTGGAAGATGTCAACTTGTATACCCTCATTTATCAGCGCTCAGTACCTCTTTTTTTGGCCTGTATTACCCTGCTCATTCCACAGAAGGGCTCTAAGCCGAAGCCTGACCCTAGCAAGAATCGCTCATCCGGCCCGGAACCCTATGAGTCAGGCCTTCGGTTTGATCTTCAGATTAAATCTACGCGGTTAAGGACTGGACCTTCAGGTCCGGCATTCCAGGTTCTTGGACGAGCGAACTGGGCGCTAACTGAGCTATGTAGTAAGCATAAGCACACAGATACAAATTGAGCATTTTTTGTATAAAAAAAACCTGTCCACGTGCACTTAATCGAGCGCTCTGTTTGTATAAGTTGTCTTTTTTTCTGAGATATGTGCCTCTTTATTTGTGAAATTAGTTAGCCACGGCATGAATAGCGCCGAATGAATTGGGGTGATCTGCTGAGAGTCTCGAGGGATTGCCTCTTCTTCAGAGTAAGCCGGCAATAATGGATAAAGGAATAAAGGCATCGTTTGCCCCTTAATCGTACGAGAAAATCTGGCCTTCTCAATCCTTCTACCTTGCCCTAAAGCAAACTAAATGTTTGTTGCTAAAAATGCAGTAGCGCCATAAGAACAACAATAAATTAAAAAGGACTTTTTAACGAGTTTGGTGATTTAGTAAAAAAGTTCCACTTTGTGACGTCATTTAAAAGCTGGTCGAACTGTGATGCTCGTAACATCCTTGTTGACGAGTTTGACCTCTGGACGGCGCCTTGTGGGATGGCCTGCATTGCAAATATTAGCCAGGCAAAGTATTTATGCGGCCGAGCGAAACTGTGTGGTTTTGTTCTGAAACTGAAAATGCCAAACTTTTTAGCAAAGAACATTTTTTCTTCCGATGCATTTTGTCGATAGGAGCAGTGCGTTAAAAATATTTTTCTTTATCCTGCTATCTTACAGCTCAGCATTTAAAATAAAAAGGTGTTCTCGTTTACTTCTTCCAATAAAAAAACAAAAACTCGAGCGCAAATGAGCGTTGTCGAGCGATTTGACAAAGAGAAACCGAAAAATACCCTGACTAAATCCTTTTATCCTATGTGGATTAGACTGTTTTCTAGATTTAGTTAGATCTGCCCAAGGGATTGGGCTCAGAAATGCTCAAATATGCTCCGCGTTCACCGCTTGCTGGTAAACGGCAAAACCAGGAAATGCTTCATATCCCTTCTGTAGCATTAAATTTAACTCAAATTTGGTGAAGTAACTCACGCAAAGCAATTGTTCTCGTCCGGCCGTGTCAAGTAGCGTACCATATTACTTCAAATAATTCCCCCACCTCCCAGTTGGTCCCCTCGAATAAGTCCCCCGTAAGCGTAAACCTAAGCCGTTGCTAAGCCGTAAGTTTCGGCAAGTTTTCAAGAAATTCCAATTTTCTGTTGCTTTGTTTTAAAGCCATCTAGGTAAGCTAACGCATATACATGTCGATATATTGAAATATCGCACGAAAACGACCCAATTCCGTGGATTTTTTGGCCGATATTGGCAAGTTTCCCAAAAATTTCGGCTTAGCCACGGCATAGGCTTAGGCGTAGTTCCAAAAATGTTCATCAGGATAATAATTCCCCTCCACTCCCACCGAATAGTTCCCTCCCCTCGAATAATTCACCTTCTAGGGGTATCTGACCAGCAATTCCTCCGGGGGAATTCTTCGAGGTAATACGGTGTTTGCAAAGCACATCACTGCGACGACATTAGGAAGACGTGAAGCAGCCTAGCCTTCTCTATCTTGCCCCTTCTCAGTGTCAATTTTCCATAGATTTTTTTCATAAAACCTGTTGAGATACGTCCGTTTTCTTGTAGCGAAGAAAATCGAACTGCGACATGCACTGAAGAACACGCGAACATCGCAGTTGAACATCGAAGTGATAATAACCATCGAGATGTTTAACTTGCAAGACGGTTGCTACGAACATCCTTCCTCCGCCGATGACGCCGACGACAGCAGAAAATGTGAGGCTTGGCAAGAAAGATACGCAAATTTGAATATTTTCGCGAAGCTAAAAGCTTTTAATTCCAGCTCCGTACGCGGAAGTCGCAACTGACTGATATTTATGTACTTTTTCGTTTAAATAGTGATCCCTTTGAGCGACATCTTGGAACGCAGAGAAAACATTAGTGAGTGGAATGAAGGTCACTCACTGACATATCGCTTGTCTTGAGAGGAATGTAATACAGCAACGCGCACAGTCAAATGTTTCGCTTGTCAGTTAGTTTCGCGCCATAATCTTCGGGACTGCAGCGTTAAACAACGATCAAGGCAGCCGAAAAAGGGGTAGGAATGCTGACACGTTCTATGGCCCTCGCATTCATGCCGCAACTTCATTCTAATCAAAAGTCCTCAAAACCTGAGCTGGACCGCCGTCCTCCTTTAGTACCGCACTTTCCATGTCATTTTTTGTCTGCGACTATTTTCGTCCTACCGTGAATAGTGCTGGAACTGTCGCGCGCATCATAGTATCATCTAGCTTGGCCAATAAAATAAATCATGTGTTATTTTACCAGCGCCCATGACAGCATATTTCGGATTATGACCAGATGGAAATTCAGCAAACATTTGCAAAAAAACGATATGACGAACGTAGTGTTAAAGGAGCAGGGAAAGGTAAATTCGACAGGAAGATACGTTAACTAGCAATGTAGCCCCAAAAATCTTTTGGCGGAGTCTGCAGCATTCGTGGGTAAAAGCGACAAGCTAAAATTGGCCAAATCATGGCGCCTTATAGATTAAAACCTGGAAGAGGTGCCGTCCGCGCAAAGTGCGATAAGCCGCTAGTATGTTCTAATTCCGCTGAGAGATTAGGATATGATCTTTGAAAGACGCGGGGGGGGGGGACGATGCAATCACGGCACATTGGGTGTAGCTTCAACGACACGACAACGAGCTGGCTCCTGCTCGCAACACAAAGTGCGGACAGTCATGGTAGCATGACGCAAAACACAAAACATCATTCCCGACCATTTACCCATTGCATGCATCAAATAAAAAAAAACATAGTTACGGATAATCGATAATAGTAGCATGGAATCGGGCACCGAAACCTGGTCAAGTGAAAGCTCTCATGGAGTATATCGCTCTTCCATTTAAGGCAATTTTTTACTTGTGCTTTACTGGAACGTCACTTCGCACTTCAAACGTACGCTTTTGGTGTGCTGACTATAAACCAATATGAAGATTAACAAGGGGTTTTCTACAGCGCCGAGCTTTATTTAAAACCTGTTCGGCACGCATTAGTCCCTTTCGTAGCTTTAACGGCCAACTGCCTCGGCACTTCGTGCTGATTTAAGCATGCAGCCTCGCGCTGACCTCTAAGCAAACATTCCCGCCTTTCGACCAGAAGTAGGAACATGTACTTTTCCTGCCAAGATCGTCATCGTCGCTAGCAGAGAATATTAGTAGTTTATTGCATAGTCTTAACGGCAATACAAATTTTAAGTATAACAGGCAATGTAAATTTTTGTTGCGCTAACGTAAAAATTTATCACAACAGGGGTCTCAGATCGCCTCCCCTGGGGGCACATGAGCCCTCTCATGGGTCTTATGCCGGAATCATTCGTGGTCGAGTATGCCTAGTGCACCACCGAACAAGTTCTCAAATTTCTTATAGACATTATCGTGGTTTTCCTTGTCTTTCAGCAGTTAGGCAGGCGGTGGTGAATGCGCTTAAGCCGTGCAGACGCCGGTTTCATAAGCGCGCGTACACTCACTGGCTTCTCGGAGCATATAAAAGCCGAATAGTGGCCGTGGACCCAAGCATCGTCATGATTCACAAAACATGTGAATAAGCAGGAAGCTAGCCGTTTCCGTGAGACGAACCATGATTGTAATTCGCAATATATACGACGGCAACAAATCTAGCCGCTTCGGCTTGTCGGGCTGCTTTTTTCAGCCTCTAAGATTAGGCAAAATATGTCGTGTCAAGTGTGAATAAAACCTCTCACACTTCCATTGATCTCTTCGTCTTATGTACCTGTTTAAAATAAGCCAACTTGACTCCAGAAGCCGGTTTAATTCGAGTTGCTTCTCCCACCTTTGCTTCAGAAACGGAAAAGTGAACCTGGGCTTGAATCTTTGTGGGAACTCGCAACTCGTACGCATTTCTCCACGATGTGGAATGGAACCGCTACGGAAAGTGTAGGGATAACCATATTAAAGGCACTTGGAAACAGTAAGCGTAAATCGAATTCACGCAGGAAATCACTAAGAGCCTTAGCAAATCGAGCTCAGGAAGCGCGCGACGACTGAATGCAAGTGAGGTGCATATCGGAGTGTCCTCGCACCGCCGCCGCGTGAACTGTGAACGCCGTCGCCGCGAGGTGGCTGCGCAAGCGGCGTTCCGCTGTCCGACGTTGACCCTCATTCCTCCGTTCGCCGCCGGCTGAAGGACGCTGAGTGAATGCTGCGTCACTTGGCGCATTTATGCAACGAAACTACAATAACTCCGAGGAATAAAGCACGTGATATGGCTGAGAAAGCGGATGAAACAACTGGTATTCTCAGGAATCCTGACAAAGGATCTTTGCGAAGACCTACGAAAATGTAAGAAGAGTATAGTCAGCACGTGGAGTCATACTATCAGATCACTCCGGTTTTTTTCATCGTTTTCCTACGCTTTTGCCTATTTTTGAGGGTTAATTTTCTTTTCTTAGTCTTTCTCGATATGGAATTTAGTAGAGATCAGCAATGAGACCCCGTGCCGTACCCGTACCCGTGGTGACCCCACCTGTGCCGTACCCCGCACCCGTGGTGGACGAAAAATTGCCGTGCCGCATACACTAACACTGCATAAAACACGCCCCGTAATACGGCTTTTTTCGAGGCCGTGCCATGTTGCCGTACCGTATTATACGGGTACGGGTACGGGTTTGGCCCGTAACTTGGTACGGGCGCTGTTCTCTTGAATTTAGCAAATTCCTCTCTAGCGTTCCACTAGGGTTTTTTATACGACAGGCGGCGCCAGAGCAATTGTCGGGCTTATGAGGCAAAATTTAGTCAGGCCAAGACCAGAGTCGGGCCCAAAATATTGAGCCTGGTCCGGGCCTGCTTTCGGCCAGGCCCGGCAGAGTTGTGCCCCGGTCGAGCCCGGCCCGGCCGAGCCCGACCTCGGGTCCACATTTTTTTGTGCCCGGCCCGACTTCGGGCGCCCCATTCCGAGCTCTGAGCTCGTCTTTTATTCAGACTACCGAGTTTCATGTTATCAAAAATCCCCCCCCCCCCTTGCCCCTCATGGTGACCTTGCCCGCCACGATAACAACGTTTATGGCAGGCATTACTGCCTACATTCATAGTTGGTTGGTTCCTTAGCACATCAGACAGTAGCAATAATAACGCGCACATATGTCCGTTTCGTCAATCGGGTGGATTTACGCCTTGAAGTGTAAGACCAAAAAACGCATAGGTACATACTTGCCGTCTTGCTTATAGCTTGAGTTTGTGTTTAGTAGCTGTACTGGTTTTTTTGCTGGTGCCTTTGCAGAACATGGCCTTGGAAAATTTATTTTTGCCTCTGCAACCCACAACTGCAGTGAGAGGATAAGCTTTGGACGGGAGAATGAAGGCACCACATTGTGTCATTTTTTGCTGCTTTTGTATCCGCATCGCGATTTCTGGAACGATCTCTACGAAAAGGCAATATCCTTATTCGACGGCATATTGACGCTTGGGACTTCGAATGTTCTTTTGGTTTCTTAACCTTGTAAGTGCTCCCACCAGCCAGCACCGGCTTCCCTTCAACCTGCAACGCCCGGTTTGTTACCCAGAAGCTGAACTATGCCTCTTTACTGACATTTGCCGCAGGATCACCTGGTACCGTCTGGAAGTCAGCTGCAAGGAAATGCTTCTTTACGACGTCCTCATCGTCGATCACTTTGTCCGGAGCGGGCTAAAAGACAATTTCCGTCGAGACTGTCGTAATTTTCAAACTTTCGCGATCCGAGCTGGGACCCCTGGTGGGAGGGGCACGTTTTCACAAGGACATTTTTTGCGGGGGGGGGGGACATTTGTTTAAATTTGTGTAGGTATTGTAGGTAGCGACCCTTAATGAAGCCCCCCTTAATACTTTAGTAGTACCCTCTCGGCAGTGGACCGGTGTATCCGCTTCATAGGCTTAGTGATATAGGTACAAAGAAAGGACGAGATCTTCAATGACTGGAGACTATAAAAGCCAGGATCATTGCTGTTTTCGTCACCTTACCGCTATCCACGATTATTGCGTTTTTGGCTACCTCATGGCGACATTCGGAGACGTAAGACGCCTGGCACGGTAAGTTGTCGGAGGAAGTAACCGGAAATGTTGCACGCCCGACTACGTCGCGCTCGCAGGTGACTTTGCGACAAGAACGTTCCGAACTAGCTGCGACTTTCCATGGTCACCGGGTTCTAGCGACTAATGACGTACAAATGCTATTTTCGACTTCGAAGTAAATGGCAGGAAAACCGCAGCCGTCCAAAAGTCAGCCTAGGAGAAGTAGACAACCGCTATTTGGCATAGGCTTGTTCAAAGCAAGAGCATAAGAATCCCAGCTGGCTTAGACAATAACGAGGGTAAGGTGGCGGGCGGACATTGGTTGGCAGGAAGGGGGGGGGGGGGGAGGGGGGATTCCGCATTCTCACCGAAAAATCACTCATTACGAGGAGAAATACTAAATACCAAGGCAGTGCCATAACTTCTTAAAACTTACAGGCTTCCGGAAGCAATTGTACACCGAGTCTACTATGTTGCTATGAGTTAGTCTTACACGACACTTTTACTCGCCCAGACGTCTTTTCTGCACAGTCGCGTTATCCGTCTGTTAAAATGCTCGGTCTGCGGGCTATGTACAGAACCGAATCGGACAAACAGCAGCAAACGCAATAAATACAAGTATAATACAAATACAAAGTGCAGTAAATCCATACCTTCTCCAAATATTCTCTTCCTATCGGCCCATAAAACCTGCACGTTTTGGAATATTTGCTTCATCCACGCATGCTAGACTGAAGTTTCAAACGACGGAGCTGCGCTAAAGTACCGTGTTACAAAAAATGACCTGAACGTCATCCCATGAAAATTGAATGAAGTGTGGTGGCGAATCAATAAAGTTTTAATCAGGACCCTACGTGCAAAGCTCGGTGAGGTCAACGTACCTTTCACTTACCAATACATCGAGGTAAACAAAAAGCTGCCCGCTTTCCACGATTTTAATCCTTTAATTTAATCCACGATTTTAATCCTGCTTCCGTGCATGTTTACCAAAAAAAAAGTTTCCATTGCTAAAAACCTGTCACGTCCTGTCACACTTTGATGTCCTGGGCAGCGCCAAAATGCCGCATTAGAAGGCAAACGAGGAAAGTTGTTCATGATATCACCACCAGGGCTTTGCATTTTCCAAAAATATCCGTTTTCTTTTTCGTTTTCGTCCGACCAAAATGAGGGCCCCGTCTTCGTTATCGTTTGATGAAAATCGTACCACTCGTTTTCGTCCGACGAAAACGAGAAGACGAACGTAAATGAAAACGATACAAAAATCAGTAAAATTTGCGTTTTTGCTCGTTTATCTCTCCTTTGGGACTGTCCAGAAAGTATGCAAACTGAAAAAGCAATTTTTTGACCCCACCCCCCCCCCTCCCTCCTCCCTCGTGAACAGTTGTGAACAGGGCTCCNAAATGGAAGAAATAAAATAGCTTCCCGCAGGCGTTGCCGACGAAATATTGGGTCAAAATTGCACAAGCAAAGCCAAAATTTCGCTTAACGAAAACGAAAATGAAAACTTGGACAAGTGCAAAGCCCTGGTCACCACCAACATGTACCCAGACGGGCAGAACTTCGGCCAATCTTTGCATAAGCTTGCCGCCAACGGATGCTCGAACACCGTACGGCAACGCACACAAAGTTACAGAGAAAACCTGTCCGGCCGGCGCCGAAAAATAGGTAAGGGACACCCCTTACCCTTGTGCGCCCTCCGAAAATTTTCGTCCGGTACGGCCCTGTCCTCGGACCGACGTGCCCCTGCTTGCTGGCATTGCAAAATAACTTGTTTTAAAGCCATGTTCTGCGATACATGTTATTTCACTACAGCAAATTAAGCGTACGCGGTACGTCCGAAATTCATTCCGATTCCGATATTTCGAATTCCGACGTTTTTTTTTGCGTTCCGTTCCGTATTCCGAGAGAAGGCAGGCAGTTTCGAATTCCGACAAACTCGAAATCGTTCCGAGACACCGCTGCTGCCGTCCCCAAAGAGCAACTTTGTTCCAGGCCGTCTGCGCTCGCGGAACATGTACTGACTGTCGCTCAAGCTCATTATGCTACCATGCTACCGTCGAACTCCGCCCAACGACAATTTTTTTCATAAACGTTACTTAAAAATATTTGTTCAACGTCAAATTTTTTAAAACCTGTACGGACTCTTGGAATACGCTTTCCAGTCTGCGTGGCCAACTGCCACGTGCGGGCTTAAGCACGCGTTCTTACCGCAGATCTCTGAGCAAATACCCCTGCATTCCAACTTGAAGTCAGAACGGTACTTTTTTGTCTCGAGGTCATCATCGCTGGCAGGGCATATAAGGAAATGCAACGTGCATTAGCGGCGACTAACGAAAAAAACTGAACAACTCTCGCTAAATATCGACGAAGAACTGTAAGCGGTAGCTATCCGGAATCAAATAACGTGGTAATCGGGCATGAAGCAAGTGATACTTTTTTCTGTTGACATTCTCCTACTTCGCACTGGGGGTATGAGATATTCGACTTTTTTAATCGGAGGCAAAGAATTGCGACGTCTTTGGAAAAATAAGATTAACAACAAAATAAGCTATGCTGCTATCGTCAAATTTATCACAAAGAATTCTCGTGATCTGGAGTATACGAAATCAACATATTCAAGTGAGACATTTCGTTTGTTTCATTTGGAGAAGCTGCTAACAGCTTGCGAGCAGGCACGGAGGAGCCATGCAAGGAAGGGAAAAACAAAAATGTCTGGCATTGTAGTCGCCGGATTAAGATGTGGCTTTGCCTGCCAAGAAAAATTTTGCGAAAGCCCGTCAAGATGCAGACGTGACGTGTCAAGGCTTGTCAAATCGATAGTCATTCGTGACCAGGTGCACCTACTGCACCGGACGAGTTCTTACACTGATTTATAAACAACGACATGGCTTCCCTACGATTTTTAAAGCGCCTATTGCCTTTCAGCAGTCAAAGCACACGGTGGGGGAAACCGCTTAAGCCGTGCGGACGCCGTCTATTATATGCAGGTACACTCGCTGGCTTCTCGAGGCCTATAAAAGCCGAATAGGGTCCGTGGACAAAAGCATCGTCATGATTCTCAAAACATGCGAACAAGGTAAGCAGGAAGCTAACCGCTTCCGAATAGTGGCCGCGGGGACGAACCGTGGTTGTGTTTCGCAAAATACGTGTCAATCTAAGCAGAAATCCAGCCGCTTCCACTTGTGGGGCTGCTGCTTTTCAGTCTCTATGATTAGTCAGATAAAGTCTTATCAACGTTCGAAGAAAACCTGTTCCACTTCCTTGATCTGTTGGTCGCATGTATTGTTAAAACCTGTGCCTGGAACTTAGGGGGGCACTGGCAATTCGCACGCATTTCTCCGATTTTACTCGAATTCTTTATCCCACTTCTGCTTCAAAAGCGGAGAAGTGAAAGCTTGTGCTTGAAACCTTGTGGCACTGGCAATTCGTACGCATTTCTCCGCTATGCGCGGAGAATTGCTAAGGAAAGTGTAGGGAAAACCACATTAAAAGCGCTTAGAAACAATAGTAGGAAACTGGATTCACGCAGGAAATCACTTAAGAGCGTTAAGCATATCGAGCGCAGGAAATTCGCGACGACTGCATGCAACTAAGGCGCAGAGCGGCGTGCCCTTGCACCGGCGACGCGATGAATGGCGAACGCGGCCGCCGAGAGGCTGCTGCGCAAGCGGCGTTCCGCCGTCCGATTGTCCCTCATTCATCGTTCGCCGCCGGCTGAAGGCCGCTGAGTGAACACGTGCTAGCGCCTTTGTTAAGCGAAAATAACATTAACTCTGAGGGAAAAAGCACGTGACAAGGCTCAGGAAGTGGCCTAACATTTAAATAACATTAAGTTAAGTGGAAACCTAAACTAGCTTAAGTATGAGGGTATAAAAGTTAGTAAAATTTTAAGCTAAAATGGCTAAATAGTATATATATAGCCTAACATGCCATTTCTAACGTTTTAGTGATTTAGGGCCATTTTGACCCCTTTTTGACCTATTTAGGGGTCCACCCCTGTTCCCGACCCCCTCCGCCTGCCTCCCCACTATCCTGGAAAGCTAAATGGATTTTTCC